>JAPDSC010095925.1:343355-371364 GCA_026290005.1 Latrodectus geometricus
TATAACTAGCTATGTATTATGAATATATATGTATTCAAAAAGTTATAACTTTCTCCATGAAGAAGTGTAGGAAATGTTTTCTAACTTGATTCTCTATTGTAATATTAAATTCAAATTGTTTTTCTTTTTCAAGGTAAAAATTGTCTTTATGAGTATTAACCCACTTATTTTATCATTGCTACGTCAAATTGACCAAAGAGCAGATCCGTCATTCTTAACTTCATTCAATCCGACCACCTGTTTTAACGGTGATCAGATTGATATTAAACTTTACTCTGAGAGGTATTAAATTTTAATTAAAATGTGGTATTGAATTAGATATATACTCATGAAACTCCAAATAAAAAACCTCTTAGAATTTGTTTTCTTAAAGACAATGGACTATCGATGCATATTAATGAGGAATTTACATTTATATCCTTTTAATTCATTAATGGAAATTATCAGCATTATTGACCTTACCAATTAATTTTCTTTTTTAAGAGTCTTTATAATGCAGCATACTAAACAACACATTAACAACGGAAGGTTGTTGAGAGTACATCATGAGGATACATTAACAACCGAAGGTTGTTAATATATCCTCATGATGACATAACAATTTCTTTCTTCTCCTGCCACGATATGTATTTAAGTTGTACACTCTGAAGTAGATGATACCAGTTACGAAAATTGATGTGGCAAAATAATTACACTCTTTTCCTGTTCTTCAGTATGAATGGGATCGAACATGGGACATTCAAATCGGAAGATTTTAGTTAAGCTTCTAAGATGTGGTGAATCCTCGACTTTGTAAATTTTTTGTAATTCTTCTGTATAAAGTGCTATTTGGTACACAGATGTTAGTTAAAATGGTTTTCGCCATTACTAAAGAGCCCTTGTATTTAAGTGAAACACCAAATTTGGTACATTGATATAAATGAGATGACTATAATCCGTTTTAGATACAGATTCTGATTAAAGGAGAAATTCAATAATATTCACACAATATGTAACTATTTAAGTTATGTTGAACACAATATTTGATGCTTATCTCTTCTTATTTAGCTGTGTCCATATCACAAAAGCAACCAAAGACCTATTAAAGAATAAATATAGGATAGAACCGGGAAATGGCAATATCCGAGACGAATATTTGAACAAGCTGGACATGGAAACATTTTTTATCACACCACAAAAAACTCAAGTTGTAAGTATACTTTTTTATTGTATCTATTTCGTAAAGTAAAAATAGATACCATTATGTGAATATCTAATTATTACGAAGAAATATGTGAGGCTTTGAAAGAATAAATTACATTTAAAATTAAAAGAAACATAATTTAAAGTAAATTCGATGAATAAATGCATATAAATTATAGCATGCAATTACATCCTGCAAATATATTACTGTGAAAATGCAAAAACTAAAAAGGAGGCGTAAAAAGAGATGAAAATCGGTAAGAAGTATGACGCAGTAACAAAAAAGTATTATTAAATACTATATAATATATTTATAAATATAGCACTATGGATTATTCAGTACACATTCAGCAATATTTATAGGCAGACACTCAAACTGCGTAAAGATTGTTTCCTAATGGATGACTATTTATTCTCTCAAAGCATTTGTCACTGATCATCTTTTGAACAAAAATGTAGCTAACTATGCAAATATCGTCAAATCACGTCACATTTTTTTAGTGAAAGTTTTGAACAAAAAGATAGTCTAGGTAACATCTGTATATGTAATAGTATATATTGACAGATTCGCATTGTGAGCGGTATATGGAGTTATCCAACTAATAAAAGACATTCGGTTTTCCTTGAAGAAAAGTTTGTATAACCGGTTTCAAAACTTCGTCTATGTATTCAAGCAGTCATACTGCCTACTATTGCCACTAAAAGTGATAAGCAATGCCCCAAATTATAATGCATCAGTATGTGCAATAAGATACTCCACAGATACAACCGTGAAGAACCTGTCATGAGATTACCATTGGATTCACACACGGGGCTGTCATTGCTTAAATAGAAACGTGATTCAAATGAAAACTTTTCATCGTGCTACCACCGAAGTCCATGTTAGTCTATTTCCATACTACAGCAAATAAACTTATCTACGCTTTTGATTAAAGAATAACTTGATTAACGTACGAGGTACCAGTCGGAAAATAATCATTATGTTTAGTTTTGAAAAGAGTTAATAAAAATATATTATACCAGCCGAAAAATTCGGAAGGAATGATCAATTTTCTCATTTATTGTGAAGTACAGCATATTCTTAACCACTTTGAGATTCTAAGAATTTATGTATATAAAATGATTATTAAATAGTAAAAATCAAGATATTTCTACTGCAATTAAAATATTGGAAATTGCTTGAATAGAAAGGCGAACATAATTTAATGTAATTGAGCAACCATAAAGATCATATTTACTTTTTTTATAATGTTATAACGTTGATATTTTCCAAAAGCATGTTTCTTGAAGATATTGATTTCTGTAAAACAATTTTAATATAGTGCGTATATAATATATGTTTTTTTTTTATATGGCCATTACTGGGATATAAAAAAGAGTACATTTTTAAATTGGTTTTTCTAAAAGATATATATTTATTTCTATAGTTTTGATTCTCTAAATACAAACTACGTAGGAATAAAATACAGTTTCCATTTCGTTATCTGATGTCCTTGAACAAAACTCAATCTTGCATTTTATATTAAATAGTATATTATGCCCAATCGAGCTCTGTACAGATTTCATAAGTTTCATCGCTCGTAATAATGTTTGTTTTTAATTATAAATAACAGCCTCCTACCCCTACGTTTTCTTCCATAAGGTTTATATATAAATGATAAAATTAACAAAATATTTGTTGACGTCGGAATTTAAGCTAAGACGTAAGTTCCGACTAGAATTATACAGTCAGCTTCTTAAGACCAAAAAAGTTAAAGAATTTTTTTATAATTAGAAAATTTCTTTTTCTAATTAGTAATTTTTTCACAATTAGGAAAAGAACTTTTTTTAAATATCGATTTAGCGCTAATTTTATTTAAATTTTGACGCAAAATTGGCTGTGGTGACTCTAATAAATAAGTACCATTACACATAAGCTTATTCATTTCGAAAAGTATGAAACATGGCCCCCATGAAAATATAAAGTATTGTAGTCATCTAAGTAGTTTAATCCAAAAATAGCATTATTGCTTATAAAAGTTATAAGCGCTTCCTATTTTTTATACTCGTTACAATAAAATTGTGAAAATACAACTGAATAATTTTTCTGGCCAAGTTTAATGTGATACTAAATTTGGCACGCAATAATTTTTCTAGAATAAATTCTCTAGTTAATTCATTTTTCAAAAAAAAAAAAAAAATTAAAATTTATTTGTCTTACTTTCTGGAATTATATTTTTATAACAAAATAATCACGATATTCTGTATTTCTTCTAACTGTGTGTGTGAGCGGGATTTTTTCTTATTTCTTCATCTATAATTAAAAGCTCTTTCCTGTAAATGATACAGAGTTATAAAACTGACCCATTAATGATATTATATTTTTAATGAGTCACATACAGGGATGATATGTATATGATGTCCCGTTAATTATATATATATTTTTTTTTATTTTATGAAATATTCTTGTGTGTCTAGATCAATTACGAATACGAAATTAAATAAAATAGAGTTCTTATACTGATTTACAATCAGTTTCACTAAGGAAAATACATGGTTGTATTTGTTCGGCTTGTTTATCGTTGAAAGGTCGTTTCTGGGCATAAGGCTTAAATAAACTGAGACAGGAGAAAAAAATAAGATAAAAATGTGTTACCTTAATTTCAAACCATTCATTTGTCACAATTTTAATAAAACGGGGGGGGGGGAGTCTTTTTTATATATACATTTTTTTTCTTATTTTTTATATAAATTAATGGTATAAAAGAATAGTAATTATGAGAAAGGTCATATAATCTCAGAATGAATTCAAAAACATATTTGTATAATTGAGGAAGACGAAGGAATTCTTTATATTTTTATTTAATTTTAAATGACTAAAACTCACCGAAAGCGGAAGGATTTATTTACTACTCATAAACCTTGATTCATGAAGTAACAAGTTTTATCTTGTTATGAGTGGGTTTTTTAGTTGTTTTTCATTCCTACGCACCTGTTTTCATTTAGTTAGAGAATATTTCAGCAAAAATTCGTATGACGATTGATGAAAAGAATTTTTTCTAGTTAGAGTGGAATTATGGAATAGGGTCATTACTTAAAATGAAATCTCTTCTCTATGGAGAGAAATTAATGTATTTCTAGTTTACGTTTAAATTTCAATAAATGTTGTATTTGATAACGATTTTTCTCATTTTCACTAATGCATGTAAAAACATATTTCAAATATTTTTTTGACTTTGATTTTTTGATTAATTATAACAAAAATGAATAGTTTATATCTGCATTCGATTTTTTTTTTATCTTTTTTATGTCAACAGGCGTGCTTTGGCATGGGAATTAGGAATGATATAATCTTCATAGTTAAAATAAAAGAGTTGAGATTAGATTAAGAGAATTTGCGATTAACTATAGCAAACTAATTTTACATAATAGATAATCTTTTTTTCGATCCAGTTGCTATGAATTTTTCAATTCTGATGACATTTCATTGTTAGAAACTGACGACATTTCATTGTTAGAAATCGTAACTGGAAAAATGTTTTCTTCTCAAAGACAATATGTTTGAATTTATCACAATTAATTATTAACTATTTTCCGTGAATATATAATATATATGGACAATCAAGGAGCAATTATAATAATTATGAACACAATTGCATGTTGGTACAGGGTGGAAGATAGTCGATCTCAAGAATAGACTCTAAAAATTAATTATTAGATCATCCTACCTGAATCAATGGTGTTTCAAAGTATTATATGATAAATATGAAGATTTATTGAATCAGATAACAAAGAATTTAATACTTGAGAGAGATTGTTTTCAAGTTTCATAATAATACATTGGATTGCTATTACTGGTATATTCGGTTCTATTGCTCACAGATGGATTAACCAATGATAAAATATGAGTTCAAACATTCATCTTAAATGGAATGATTTATGTATAACATGACTAATTAATAATTGGATTTTTGTATTAGTAAAATGTTTTTAAATATATATTTTAGCTATTTTTTACTATTTTTCAGTCTATGCAAAATATATGGGAATTGCTTACATTGTTAAAATTTGATACAATAGAAAAACTTGAGACGATCTTTGTACTCCCACAAAAATAATGACAAATGAAAAATAATGAAAAATATGTATCATATTTAACTCTACGATAATTTTCTTTTTCAGTGCAGTAAAATGCTATTTATAATTCATATATCAAATAATTAAACTAAAATGTTATAAAATAATTTGAAATGAAGCCTCTAAATGTTTCTTGATCTTTCTCATACATCTATTCCAATAAATTTCTAATTCACAATATTGTTGTTAAAAATTAAATACTTTGAATTGGTTTTATAAATGATTAGCGAATACACTCAGAACTATAACATATACTGAAGAATAATTTATATAGAGTAATATGCAAAATGTTATATACACGTAAAACTTAATCTTTTTGAACTTCCAATTTCAATGCCATTTTAAAACCATTATCATTAATAATATGCAGTATTATTAAAAATTATAAATAATTTACATTTTTACCTCATTTTACCCATATTACAAAGTTGTTACATGTTGTTAATTTGTATTTCAACTGTAATGTTACAAATAATTTAATAGTGCTATACTCTTTTTTTCTGTTTCTTTGCAGAAACTGTATTGCACAGAAGTAATTTTTATAATCATTTTTTTGTTATTCATTCTCAAATAAATTTGTATTGGTCATATTCTAGTTTATGAGTATTATATACTTGAGTTGAAAACAATAAAAAAATAATGACATTCTAGGTGAAAAGAACTCTTTATGTACCTGTTAACCCTGATAGAAGTCCCAGCTATTCGAGGAGAGCCTCATCTTTCAATAGAACTAAAATGCAGCGTGTAAGTATATATTACTTTTTACAACTCTTCGAATGTTTACAGATTTACTTTTATTATGTTGTATTTTATATTCTCTATTTTATATAGAAATTATATCCGGTTACAGAGATATTATCATCAAGAAGACGCACAGTTTTGGGATTCAGGTAATATTAAACTTTATCGCATAAATGTAAAGAACGTGTTTTTTTCAACAAAATTGCTTATAATTTGTAGCTAGAATGGTTTTTTCTTTGCAAAAAGTGTTTGAAATTTTTAATGGAGATCTAAAAATCCACACGAAATGTGAACAAAAAATAAAAAAAATTTCCAAATTCTTTGTTGTATTTTTTGTTGGTTTTAATAAAAATTATAAGAAATGTTGTTTTGAATATGAAGAAAATAGACAGAAATATCTAATAAAAAGGAAAATCTTTTATGAATTTTGAAAAATGCTTATAAATTTCTGAAAAAATTTTTATGCTCTCTTTCAAAGCATAAATTCGGTGTCAAACTATGTCCCTACATAATACATACATAATACATATCCCAGCTGTTTTTTTTTGTAACATTTTTCAATTCACACACAAAATATATATTATTTATTGATATTTTTTCACTGAATAAAATTAATTATTATTTAATTTTAAATTGTCATTTTTTATTGGGAAATTTGTTATTTAATTTTAATAAATAAACAATTTTATTCAATGAAAAAAATTGGAAAATACTTTATTTTTGAGAATTGAAAAAATTTCAGAAAAACGATTTTATGTTCCAAAAGAAATTGTTTGATAAAAATTTTTGGACACATTCTTAAAAACATGTTTCATAATTTTATTAGAATTTGAAAAAAAATTCCAAAAATAAAGAAAGTAAAGCATCCACCTTAAACAAAGTCATTAAATTAAAGAAAATCTTTAAATTGATGCAATTTACGACAAATTCTCTTTCGTAAACTCAATTATGACTATTTTATTTAATTAACACAAAAATTTTATTCTTAGTCATTTGATGGTATTTTAAGAATATTAGAAAACACAGAAAAAAGCTCCATCCTTCTCTTCTTAGAATTAACTGAGTATAAGTAACATATTGTCATGTGTAATATCTGTTTATGTCTTTCTGAAGAAAGAAATACTCAACAATAAAAACAATTAAGCTCTTTCTATACGAAATGATAGAAGTGCGTGTATTACAGGTATTCAGAGTTAATTTAGCACACTTTAATTACTTAGTATAATTTTTTGGAAATCCTTAATTCGATGATTACTCAAAAATGAAAGCTTCTGAATCGTGTCACTTTAAATATTGTTCTATTCATAATTTTTAATTTTAAATAAAACGTTTTATGATCTTTGTCTGATATATAAAATTTTCTGAATTGAAAATGCACATTTACAGTATAAGATTAAAAAGGTATGTGATTCACGGCCTTTCCTAAAATTTTAAGTGCATATTCTAAATGATTTAACAACAACTCATTCTTCTGATAGCTGGTTTTTTTTTATCAGAAGACTCATCTGTAATTTTTTATAGCATGATGTTTCATAATTTTATTAGAAATTTTTCTACTGAGACCCATTTGTTTTATGATCTTTGATATTTCATTTTAGTTAACAAGAGAATTCTATTATTGAAGAAATTGGTGAAATCCATTACCTAATTCCTCTTATTAAAATATTTTAAGGCAAGAATTATATTTAGATTTCAAAAGAAAGGTAACAATGATAGCTTCCAGACAAAAAAAAAAAAAAAAGGGCTCAGCAATACATAAATGCAATATCTACTATTTATCAGTAGAGAGAAAGAACTTCTATATATTAGAATTAAATAGTCATATTTATTGTTGAGTGACACAGAAATTCATTATTTATTTCTTTATATTTATCGGTGACATGGATAAGAAATATGTAACTATATTTTACAGATTTTATTCTAATACTAAGCTACGCTGTATTTTCGGTAAATATTTTAACATTCCAAATTAAGCTGTCTAAGTGTTGTAAACTGTTACAAGACTTTTTGGAAATACAAAATTTAATGCGTTGTGGAAAGACGTTTCATAAGTGGTAGAATTTAGCTAATAAATTTCTTCTTTGTAACACTTAAAAACTTATCGCAAAAGAAAAACATCAAAAAATTATTCAAATACTTACCCTTACACATAACTGAATGTTATTTTTCAATAGGTCAGTAATTTCCAAGTAGTTGATACTAAATTCAGCATTGTTATTATTAATATGATCAAATTTGAAATCCTTAACTTTAATGAGTATAGTTTAGTCATTAAATCATAAGTAGACTGATGATTTCCAAAGTTCTTTCATGTGAGATTGCGAGATGAAGTATATATATTTATGTCGTGTAAGAGATTATAAAATTTAAGATTGCTGTTTTTTCTATATTAACAGAAATATAAACAGCCTTAATTCACATTATATTACAAAGTTATGCTATATTTAGTGTTACTTCTACTTTTATGTATTTACTTCTAAAGCTTTCTCATAATACACGCTTATATATAGTTTGAACAGATCTTTATATTGGACAGATCTATTAATAGCTATCCAACACGATAGGAAACTGGTATGCTGTTACTCTTCTCCCTCAATAGATGATATCACATTTTGAGAAATTTTCTTTCTAGAAACATGTCCAGAAGAATCACATTAAGCAACAAAAAGTCCTGGACATTAAATAAACCACATTATTCTAAATCAAGACAATTAAATATTGCAATTAGAGGATTGGGATGAATCATGTATATTGAACCCACAAGCATTGTACTTACTGAATAACGTAAACTATGAAATGTAGTATCTGATCTAGATGACATATTTGAAACATTCTCACTTTGAAATGATGTCTTATGTTTCTTGTTTGGTGATTCTAAAAATCCAGAATGAAAAAATTTAGAAATTGGAATAAATTCTATTTTGGCATTCATTTGAATGATTCATTTATCAGACAGAAAATTACATGTATGATATAACATAAAAGAGTGACAAATAAAGAAATTAAAAAGATTAAGTATTGTTTTGCTCAGTCTTTATGTCACCCAATGCAAAACATGAGCATGGGCATTATCTTACAAAATGTAAATGTCCTGTTAGTTTACTAAAACTGTCTTCATTATGGAAAATCTAGTGCATATTTCCAATGGATGCTTAAATAGTTTTCCTTCAAAAAGTGATCGAATCATTTTGTGCAAGTCTGCGTTCATATTTAAGTTCACTTGATTAAAAATACCGATTGCATTAACTCTCTGATTTTTTTCTTTTGTAGCTTGTTGCAGTTCAGACAAATGGTGAGCCAAGTAAACCAGTTCATGGAGAGTGCCATCGATGCTATGGCTCTAAGTAAGAAAGAGTACGTCTCTTAAGGAATCATGATTTGTTGACAGAATACTGTATAAAGAAAAATAACTTTTCACGCATTTTGTTTTCTTTTACCTTAGAATTGCTTCATTTTATTTATATAATTTTTGTCAAAAAACGAATTTCTTTAAAGAATTTGTATTTCTTTGGAGAAAAATATTTATATTTAATTAAATATTAAAAGAATTGAAAAAAATTATGAATTTTATTTTAAATGATTGTTAAAACATTACTCATTTCATTTATATTCTGAATATTTTTTCCTCAAAAATGGCCCTGATCTACCCTTGTTATCTCTCGGACATTTTTTACTTTTTCATTATTATATTTTCGCTTTATCAATCTGTATAACTGTCTCTTCTGCTGCTCATTAGTATCAGAGAAAGCGCCTTTATGGCTCCTTGTCCTTTCAGTGCAGAACACAATCATTTCGCAGACCGTCATTCGATATCTTCTCAGTGGTCATCTAAAATCTATGACATTCAGAGATAGAGTAAGGGTTTTCCCAACATGATCTAGGGTACCACTTGTCAAGCTATGTCTGACCATATCCTCCAATTCCGTTAATCTAACTAGAGAGAATCTCTATGAAAATGCGAAAATGTACTTGATATGTTCAGAGTTGTTGGAGTCATGGTCTTAGTGTAACTTTGCTAAAAAATGAAGACTGGAAACAGATCTGCTGATTTGTATGAGCGACAAGGATTACCTGTTCCGGTTTTCAAATCCCTCCAAATAAAATAATTCTGAGCCTTAATCATAATTATCAATACAAAGATCATTAGCATGTCAAAAATCAATAAATTTTTCCCGAGCTTAAGAAAAGTAGCATTGTTTCATCTTTCTATATTTTATATTAAACTTAATTTATAAGCTGTGCTAATTATACGGAACGTATTCCCAAAAATAACAAGCAAAAAGTTTTTCGTCATGTGCAGTACTTAAAGTTAATTAGTGCTCTTGGGCTTCAAATTCAGACTAAATGAGAAAACATGATGCACCAAAATATTTATATAAAGGCACTGTATTCGAAATTCTTATCAATGTAAAGTTTAAAAAAATAATAGATATTTTTATTTTATTATCATTCAGTTCGAAAATATTGTATAGGAAAAATTTATCAATGTTAAAAGTTATTCACAATTATTTTAGTAATTTACTCAGTTCACACAAAGGTAAAAATTATGCAATTTTTTGTAGGGCCACTTAAATTTCGGTTATTAATTTTTTATCTATTTCAGTTTGATAATCTTACTATCACTTAGCTATGATGATGATCTGATATTGTAGAATATTTATTTTTCATGATATGAAACCAATACTGACGAAAAAGACATTAGAAGGATACAATTTTTACTTAAGTAAAAATAATTTTAAAATATTTTTAATTACAATAATAGAAGAATAAAACGTTATTAAATTGAATATTAATTTATAGAAACTGTAACAAAAACTGACTAGTATAAAATCTTTTATTCCATATTAAAATTTGCAAGGAAACATGAAATATTTCATGGCAAAGTTTTCGATGCATGTTTACGACTTTAAAGCTTGTGCATTTTGATAATATAATTCGTAAGAATTGAAAGATTTATTTTTCATTAAAATACATGATATTTTTATTTCATATAAATTGTACATTAAAATTTGTGATGATTTAGATAAATTTTTTGTTCTATTTCTGTATATATATATATATATATATATATATATATATATATATATATATATTGTGCATTTCATACTTTAAAGAAAATTTCAAAACGCATATTTCAAAATTATGGGATTAAATATTTTAAATTTCTGAATGTAAACGACTAAAGAAATAGAGCCAAAATTCAGTTCAAAATGTCAAAAAATAGATTTAATTTTGAGAAAAATTACTTAAAAATTCTTTAACTATAAGATATATGTTAATCATTTTTATAGTTTAGCATGAATTTTTACTACTGATAAGAAGTGCCTATATAATTGTTTTCACTTTCTTTATCAAGTGAAAACTAGTGCTTATCCATTTTTAGAGTTAGAATGCATGCAAAATTTTAACAAAAATTATTGTTACTTAACGTACTTTATTACATTTATAAAAAATTATTTTTAGATTACAGAAAATAACAGAATAAATAACCTTTGGAAAATAATGAATGTTTCTTCACTTGAAGTTGATTGTAATTAGAAATATCATTTGGCTTATATATAATGTTATTTGTTCAACATATGATATACATAATTACACTCTATAATTATAAATATCATTTTCTGCTTTTATTTATTGTGATAATTTATTTACATGTTTATATGGATGCTTGACCAATTTTATTTCAGCCAGTGGTTCAAGCCTGAAGGAATTCAACCATTATTTTTATCTTTCCGTGACAAATCGTTAGAGTTACCTTTCCTGACGCAGAGAGATCCTCTATTTAAATACTCTTTATTTGCAAGTCTATTTACTGTTGTGATACTAACAACGATCAGCTCTGTGGTGAAATCGAAGTATGTATAAGTTTAAATAAATTTTATGAAAAATTGTGCATATATTCATATAAATATCTCAACTTCAACAACAGTAAAATATCTAAAATAGTCTTTTTATCTTTTTTAGTATTGACTGTTAATACCATACTTATGTATCTATATTCAACAGATTCATACATCATAAGTTATTTCAGCGGCATATACAATTTTTGCATAAAATTATGAAAAAAAGTTATCGCTTTTAAGAACTTGAAATGTTTTCTCTATGATTTTTCATCTTGTGCAATTTTGATGAGTCTCTAAAAATATGATGAATAACATTCGAGCAAGTTTCTGCTTTCAAACAAGGAATAATTGTTGCCTTCAGAGACAGAGAATAATATTTCCATCAAATTGGTCACCAAATAGAACTTGAAACAAATATTTGAACATGTAATCTGTGAATTTAAGATTCTGTTTTAGAAAACTATTAGAAAAAAAGCGATTGTAATTGCATTATTACTTCACTATATATGAACATTATGTTCAGGGAAGCAATTAAATTGAATTGCTCCACTGCATGTAATTTTGGTCATCGAATTGATGGAGTACTTTACGGCATCCTCCTTTATATCACAATGAGCTTAGCCTGCAGCTCAACACATGGTTACTGTTTGATCTATCCGACATCTATTGCTGCTGAGTGGAATATCTCTGAGACATTCACTATTTCGATTACATTTTATTTTGAACTAAATTAAAAGAGTTCGCATTTGCAATAGTGCAATTAATGGTGGAAATGGACATCCAACTGATATGACATTGTAGAATAAATCTCAATTCTATTTACAACATCACGTTTGTCAAATTGAAAGACAGATACCATGAAAGCAGGATGATTAATTGTTGTCATATCCATCACCATATTGTTTTTATGCTTGGTATAATTATTTAAGTGGTATTGATTTGCATCCCTGCTATCCGTTAATTATCAGAACATTGACCAAGAGCTCTATCTAATTAAAATTTTGTAACTTCTTATCATTCGTTATTTCTAGGTCTTATCTGTGGCCATCTTTAAATAATTACATTAACATATGCTATATACAATGTTAATGGCTTCTTTTTTGTCCACAAAACTGCATTTATTTCTTGTTCCATCAATTTAAAAAATAATTTGCTTATCAAACATATTGAACCATTGGTTGGAAAATGACTATCTTAGAATACTCACTCCCTACTGTACCACATCAAATTTTGCTACTTGTAAATGCTAATGAGCTTTCATTTCCCGCAACATCTTTCTAACTTATTGCATTCCATATCGCATCATAAAGTAATGATTATTGGTAATAATAGGCCGATATTATGAAGGCAAAGTTCATTACTAACTTTATAATCTCTCTCGCTTCATATTAAGCTGTATTTTCTATCATTTGGCTTTCATATAGACCAGCAATGTAACATGAGTCCATTTGTTATTTGTATATAGAAATAAAATAGGAAGAAATAACATAAAATTGGCTTAATTTTTCGTTTTTCGGCAAAAAATCCAAATTATAAAATCTACACAAGTCAATCAAATACCATCATATGTATTTTTTAGAATATTTTTGTAAATATTTATGAAAAAAATTCTTCAGAAACACAAGAATGTTTTGTAACCATTTTGGAATGCTATATTGTTTATAGTTTAAATGCGTTGCCCTTAAATATTAAATGATCTTGAGTATATTTAATAGCCTAACAAATCACACATATGTATTTCATTTAAAAGTGTTGCATATTGTTTACACAAATATGTTTTAATATTTTATTTGATTTTAAATAAATTTATTTATTTGATTTTTATTATAAAGATAATTATATTTTAAATTTATTCCTTTCCTAAGTCTTTTTTCATATCGAAAATGATTAGTGCAAAGACCAACAGCTATTGAAATTAATTAGAATTTCTGATATTATTTGGAATGAGTATCATTTCCATATTTTCGATTATGCTTATAAACATTTACACATTTCATCCCACATATTGAAAATTATTGTGCTGGTACTTAAAGTTAATTAATGTAAGAAACCATTTGAATGAAGAAAAATTCAATTTGTTTCATTGGATGAATTTCAGTTCTTTTACTGATATTTCGAGGAAGACTAAAAGTGAATAATCTTTCAATTCAGCAAGCAAGTACAATGAATACCAAAAATCATTTCTTGATCTTAAATCATCATGTAATATATAAGTGAGACCCAATATTCTTTTTCTTAGAAAATGAACGCAACATAAATGAATAAATTAGCTATGATAAATTCATTAGTTATTTTTATATAATTTATTTATAACTGTTTCCTAGTTTAAAGATAGGGAATATTTCGTATGGAAAAATACTTTACAATTATTTATGGAATAATACACTGAATAGCATAGCTACTGTTTCATTAAAATTCAAACTAAAATTAACTTCTTTTAATTGTAACTTCTTGGGTTTTTTTAAAGAAATGTTAAAAGTAAGATGTTTATTAGATATAACAAAAGTAGGAATCGTGTATTAACATTCTCTTTCTATTTGATTTTCTAATATATTTTCTTTATAATGCCTCATGATAACTGGGAAATACTTCTACGTAAAAGGTATTAAAGCTTAGCTTAAGCAACGATTCAGTAGTTAATCTATAGAAAATACCTTACTTTATATTAACTCTTGTTAAATGTATTTTCTTATTGCAAAAGCATCATATTGCTTTGTGAAGATTACTGATTACAAAAATAACATTATACTTCCTTCCATATCTATATAAATGGCATATTTAAAAAAAAAGAATTCTGAAATTGCATTTAAGATTAAAAACTGTTTCAAACACTTAAATATCTTACATGAATGTGAAAGCGAAAAAGAAAATATTGTTCTCCTTCAAAACCTAAAAGCGATAATGACTAAGAGATAAAACATTACTCTTTCTATACTATATAAGTCTATACTGTCGTTTATTAATTTTATTTTATTTTAATTACATTTTTCTTTTTTCCTTATCATATAATTTTTATTTTCTACATAAATTCATTGCTTATTTTATTATTTACTCTTTTGTCTAGGCAGAACTTGTTTTGGATTGCAAGTTTCCTGTCATTTGTGATTATCATTATCAGTATCGTTTTGCTTTGGGTTCCAGCAATTTGGAAAACAATAAAAGTACATTTTTCTGTTTTGTATACTTTTCATAAATTCTTTTATATGTTAAAGATATTAATTTTTTGAAGATTATAAGTCGTATTTTATGAAATTCTTTAATTTAGAATTAAAACCATTAATTTGTTGTTTCACAGTGCATATTTCAGTAATATATGTTTTTTACACAGCATTTAATATAAAAAAAGGTTGTTTCAGATTAAACACATTTTTATAACTATTTTAATATTCATATACCTTTTCAATTTTTTTAAAATGTTTATCTAATATTTATATTTTATTTATTATGATTCAAGTAATAAATTTATTTTCTCATTTTTATGTTCTTACATTTTATAAGTTTTACAATTATCGCCGGAATACCTAACACGCATTTTGCAGAATAACGTAGCCCTCAAAAACTAATAAAAATACATTTTCAAGTTTGCAAAGATAAGATAAAAAAATAGTGTCTACAATTATAATTGATAATTCACTTTGCATAAAGTGGTTTATCATACAACTTTTATCACTAAAACATAATTTCATTTTCCGAATCTTAATCTACTTGCCTCTTACTGGAATGATGAGTGCCTACTCATCATTCCAGTAGAAGAAATTCTCAATAATTTCTATCTTATGTTATCTTTATGAAATATCGCAACGATAATCGATACAGAGTATCAAAATCATATTCAAAACCTTCGAGATATAGAAAATTTAAGTATTAAAAAGTATTTATTAGAAAATGTATGCATATATATACATAAAATTCATCATATTGATGTTCTATATATATACTAAAATTCATCATGTTGATATTCTATTCTAGAAAATCGCTATTTTTTTTTCATTCTTAGTTCCTTTTGAAACTTTCATCAAAATTTTATTTGTTTATAAAGTTAGTTTATTCTTCAATAAAAAACTCCAATGTTATGGACAAGAAATACTTATATGGAACCTCATGGTCTAGTCGCAATGAAAGATTCCAGGTTCATAGTGAAAGATACTGGGTTCGATCCTAACTATTGAACAATGGAAGATGGATGTTAAACTTCCAATGACCGTCTGTAGAGTGGACACTTAAGAGTTTTCAGATTCTCTTCCTCTGATATACATGAATACAGCCCACAATATTTGACAAAATATCAAATATACCGGTTTCTTATATTGAAACACTGCAAATAAAATAAGAGTTCTTTTTGTATGCTCATATACCCACTTTGAAGTGTCCACTAACACAACTTTTTAGAAGTCCACTTTAAAGTATTATTATTAAGCAAGATTAATAAGACAAGTTTGATAATATTTATAACTATCATAATCTAAAATAATACTGATATTGCTGTTTCTATAAATTAAAATGAAATTGATATTCACGTATATGTGGTCAATAATAATATTCTCAAAGATTTTGAGGACTCCACAGAAAAAGTAAAATATAAGGACAGCTTCAGCATACTGCCAAAAGAAATCTCAAAATTAAAATCAGAAATATAAAATTCGTTAATTGTATAGAAATACTCTGGACCTCAGAATTAAAATTAAATACGCTCCATATGAACATCATATTTTTTGAAACATATAAGCAATATCTAAGAGGAAAATCAAGTCTCTTTAATCTAAATTTAATTCAAAGTGGAAATCAGGCAAAAAAATTAATTAATTAAATCGCAAGTTAATCACCCAATTCATGTTTAAAGAGGCCTTGTCTATACTATGATATACTTTAACATTTTCTGGTACCATGGAGAACCAATTTTCTATAAACAAACTTTGACAAGGTATTTCAAAAAATTATCCGTAAAACAGTAAAAAAAGGAAAAAAAATCTTTTTTCGTGATATCCATATAATACGAACTTTTATGATATTTATGTTTATACCAATGTTAATAAAGTTGCACTTATTACCAAAACTATTAAAGCTAAAAAAGTACGTGCAGTGAAAAGCACTGCAAAACACACTATCAATAATAAAATTATCTTAGTTTTTCCCTATATCATAAGTAATATTCTGCAAATTTTTAATAACTCTCTTAATATGTTCTCTACTTTCCTAAAACGTAGAAAGAAACAGTCATAACCTTATTTTACAGAGCTAAAAAAGATCTTGTGTTAACGAGCAGATATCGACCGATCAGCTTACATCACTTGAAAATATGAAAGAAAGAATCCATTTAATTAACATAAAAATTTTATTTAGACAAATTATTTTAACAGTATGGATTCCGAAAAAGTCTTCTCACTGTTATATAGTTGCGATACATCCTAGAATATTTCTGACGTGAATTCTAAAATAAAAAATAAAAAAATCCAGCTTTCCCGAATAAAACTAAAAAAAACATTTCTCTGATGTTAGATATATTAATAGCTTTTGACAGGCTACAATCTAGGACTAAACTCAAAACTTTTTCAATTAAATATGAATAAAAAACTCATTACCCTCATAAAAAAACATTTTCAGCAGAAAAAAATTATTATTCAATCTGGTGCACCTCAAGGTAGTATTCTGGGCATGATACACTGTCTCGCCTATAACTGATTTTCCCATTGTCAATAATGACCACAATAGCATTGTAGCCCTTTTTATTGATACTGGACTCATAATCAAATCTAAAATTATGATATACTTAGAAAAATGCAACTAAAAATTATTAGAAAAATGGAGTACAAATTAGAGAATAGAAATCAAAACCACATTAATCTAATTGTTTTCAAACCTCTTCTAAAAATAATAGGAATAATAAAGAGAGAAAGAGATGTATATCACACAAATTTCAAAATCAAAATACAGCTCCACACGAATATGATAAAACTTATTATTATGCATGCTTTACTACTGACAAACTATGAATATTTCAATTGTCTGACAGAGCAAAATATTTATAACTTCTACTATATGAAAATAGTACTATAAACAGCGTTCTTAAACTCTACTTTTTTTAGAGCAATATATACTCAAACATAACATTAATTTCTTCAATAGAGTCCAAAACTATACTGTTGCTTCTTTCAACAAAATATCTCATTGTATTGCTCCTAAAGATGACAGTAAATACGGTAGCGATCTTGTAGTCGCGATGATATTATTTCGAGAAAATTTAAATTTCAGTATGGATAACTGCATGTATGCATAAATGTCAATATTTGAATAAATTAACATGTTAATATTTATATACATTACAATTATATTTATAAAATATTTAAAATTTCTAACAAAAAAATAAAAAATTTCGAAAAACAATTTAATATGAATGTGTTATATATTTAGAAAAAAAATATCGTATTCCATATTTTCCACCCTGTTTTGAAGTCCATTTTTAAATGATACGAATTTCTCGCAAAAATAAAATAATCATATTTTATATACACTTTTTACATATTTTTCCTTGTATTCATTCTATTTTATTTACTTATACCGCTAAATGATCTATTATTTATGATAAAAGAAGCAGGAACTTGATCTTAATACCTGAGTGCCAACGAAGCAGTTTTAACTCTTTCATCGTATTTGGTAACAATGACCTTGAGATTAAACATTTTGTTGTTCAAAAAGGAGAGAAGTAGAGAAAAAAAAAGATTGATTGCATATTGCTTTGTTTGGATTGCATCACTCCATCCCAACCGTGAGTCTTCTATGAAATCAAAGTTGATGATTTCTTTTAAATTAACTGCATTAACGTTGCTGGTGTTTTGATAAAAATGTATAAATGAGAATGGCAGTATAAATATTGAGAAGTTTGAGAATTATGTCATGAGGAATTAAAAACATTTTTGATAAAATTAAGGTAAGTTGTAGAGATTTGAAGAAGAATCTAATTTTGGCAAGTTTTAAATTTTTTCAACGTATTGTTAAGGATAATATTCCAGGCTGGAGAAATATATGTGGGTCTCCATCGAGAAATGCTTCCTCAGACTGAGAGCCAATGTAATCATACCATGTTAATTTACTATTAATTATAAGTCCCAAATATTTGGCTTTTAAACAACTGGAACTTCTTAGTTAAAGAATATCAAGTTGTTGGTCATTTTTTGACAAATTTTGCTTTATCTGATGAGAAGTTGAAACTTTGATCCATTATACAGACTTTACACTTGATACGCAGTCATAAATCATGTGTGTGTGTCAATTTTGTTTTGAAATGTCGTGATAACAAAGTTAACAACTAAAGATTTTGTTACTATCTGGGTGTCAACAACAAAGATGCCTATGAGACTATTAAGGTTAGATGTGTTTATTGGGAAGTCATTGGATTAAAGTAGATAAAGAATAAGTTCCAAGAACTTCCGGCATTTCCAAGGCATTCCGGCTTCAGTTTTTCTAGTTGTAGATCAATGGTTATTGAGCTTGATTTGAAATTTGATTGGTGAAGTAACTTTTCATGATTTTAATAAGGTTGTAGGAAACTCTCATTTTAATTAGTTGACATTTACTTGTATTTTTTATTGTTACTCATTTGTGGTAATTTTCACGAGACCAGAGATAAACGGTCAATCACCTGGAGGATCTTCTATGGACACCATCTCTTCTTCTTTACTGTAGCTCCAACTAGCTTATTTAATGTTTATCTCATTTGCTCTTGGTTCATCACAGATTTAAGAGTAAAAACGGCGCCTCCGTCATAAACTGTAATTCTCTTTTATGACTTTGATTGTGAAAATCAATCTCCTCGTTCACGTAAATCGGTAAAACATTAAAAACATTAATCTGTTCTACAATGAAATCAATGTAACAAATTCTTGGAGAGTACTTTTATTATTGAAAATTCTTTCTAATTTTATTAAAATAAAAAATGCGTAGAATATGCACAAGATCATTTTAGGTTAAATTTTAATATTTCAAAATTTTAGAAAGTTCGAACTATAAAATTTTACAGGAATAAGTATTGATTAAACTTACTTCATGCAGTGTGATGGTAAATTTTCATAGTACCAGAGAATCTTATTTATATTTTAATTTTTCTTATTTAAAATAGAATACTGTTAACAAACTATTTCAAAACGTATCGTTGCAAACTAATAGTTTTTATCTTTAAAGTTCCTAATAAATTGAGCAAATATATATATATATATATATATATATATACACAAAGCAAAAACATTTATATAATCTACCAATTATTTTCCCCAATATCAAAAAGTAGTACTCATTAGTTTTATTTTAACAAATATTGTTCAGTATTATTTCTTATGATCATTCTATTGTAAGATCTAAGACGGAGATCGTAACTAATTAAATTGAAACGCATTCATGTTTTAGTTGAAAGGAAATTTTGAATAGGAATTATTTTAATTTAAAAATATTTTCAATCTCATAACTAAAAACAATTCCTATTTCATTAGAAAAAATCTCCCAAACTTCATTTGCTGTGGGTATTCCGAGGTTCTTTAAGTAATGTCGTTATCCGAATGGCTACATTCTCGATGATATCAATGTTACTTATGACAGTTGGCATGATGGGTCTGGTAAGTAGTATATATATTTTTTTAATTTCAATTTATATTTTTTAAAATTAGCATTTTCTTTAAAAACGTTTTCTTTAAAAAAATACATATTACATCCTTTCTCTTCAAATTTTGAAACTATATTAACGTTATTTTGTTTACGTTTTTATCTTTAACAGTAATATACATTTGAATATTTTTATACATACATAAAAATATTCAAATACAAATCTAAAATACATTATTTATTGTAATAATAGCTTACAGTGTCATTGAAATCCTCAGAAATTTATTTACCAATATAGATGCAGAAGAATATGGATTTATAAATTCATTCTGAGAATAATCAATGTAACATGTCCAAATAGAATTTATATGCTCAAGTAAAGCAAAATATGGCTACTGGTCATGCAAAATCTGTCTATCTCTGGCATTCTAGTGATATCCTTTTTGATAGAGGTCGAACATAATTTTGTTGAAAATTTTATCCCTAGAGCTATTCCGTGAAAACTACTGAAGTTAAATAATGGCCACATGACGCTGTGGTCTTATCTGTAAGACATAGTTTGCCTTTAAATTCTTCTTGGAAAATCAAAAATGAAGATAAGATGCGGCAATGTATTCTGTTATTTAAAAGGCAAAACTGCAATGCTAGTTGTAATTTTCAAAAAGACCACAATGTAATTGGAATTTTAATTTTATAAGAATTCTGGAAGATGATCGCACTTGTGTCCTTTGACTAATTCTTATCTTAAATCGTTGAGATATATTACTTCATTTGCCTATGTAAAGGTCTGGGACACCATTTATTTCGATTATTGATATAAGATGTCATTTGCAATGCCTCATATGGTATCAAAAGAGGATTTTCAGAAGAGTTTTTCGCATTATCAAACTGTTTCCAATATTTAACTTCAAATGAGTACTTAAAAAATTACCTTAAATACTTAACTGCGCATCTTACATGTTCGGTTGATCAAAAGGCTCATTTGCGCCAATTACTATTGGAAAAGAAGTTAAAATTTCTCTATTAACACTATACAACATATTACAGCACAAACGTATTAAACACTACATGCAACATAAAAACTATTCAACAAACTCAGGAATTTTTGAAATTCAATATTACCAGTATACTTTTAAAAGTTTCACTCGATTTTCATAATTTTTCTCTATACATATGTGTACAGTAGACGCTCGTTGTTACGAACTCGTAGGTATAGGTAAAATAATTCTTAAAATCAAAAGTTAGTTAAATAGAAAAATAATTCTTATTTAAAAACTAATTTTTTATACCAAACTGTGTCTTCTCTTTATAAGTATAATATTAATTTCAAAAACTTACAAAATAAAATTTATAATTAAAGACAATTATTTAAAGATAAAAAATCAAGTATAGTAATCATATTTCTTTTCTGTTTCAAACTACATATTTAAAAACATTTTTCATTTTTTTTTTTATATAGTAAAGCATTTCAATATTGTTTTTCTCAAAAACGTATCTTAATACTGTTAGCCATTTATCTGCTTATTTTGTAGATTGCCGCAGTATTATGTTATTTCATTCTTATATGATATCTAAAAATTATGTTTCATTCTCATTTATTATGTTCTCAACCACGTAATCAACCGATATTTTTTGCGTACAAATTAAATCTAGACACAGATTAAAAATTCTTAAATGTAATTTCGGGTGGCAGTGGGCTCTTTTATCAAAGATTAGAATGAATGACTCATCTTTACTCAAGCCGTCAGGTAAATGTTTTTCCCACTTTAACGGGGGTGGCTTCTTCAATAATTTAGGTTGTATGTCAAAATGACTTAGATATCGTTTTCCCTACAGCATTTAAAGCATTGCTTGATAAGTGCGTTACGATTAGAACATCGACTCTAAAGCGATTCAAGTCCATAATCGATTTTGTAAAAATAAATTACGAATTTTATACTAGAAGCTACTGATTATACTCTGATGTATGGGCTGTAAGACGAAGTTGGATTAGGCAGTAAAACCTGAGTTTGAATAGCTTTAATAAAACCATAACTTCAAAATCAGTTGCGCAATTAGTTATCTAAAATTAACGTTTCTCCAATAGAAACATAGATTCAAGTTTTCAATCAATAAATTAAAAAAATAGAAAAACTCCGAGAAAAAAAAAAAAGAAAAGAAAAATTTCTCAAAATGAGTTTGCAAAAAAGAGATTTTTCAAAATTTTATTTCTGAAATGAGTGATAAAGTTATGATTGCTTCTATAGGAGCTTGTGAGTTAGGTTTTAGTTTATAAAATCACGAGTGTTCATAAATTTAATATAAGATGAATGCCTTTTGTATATTTGTTTATATTGATAAATATAGACAGATATAGATATATGTTGTGTAAGTATACGTGCTGTCTATCTGATACAGAAAAAACAACAGTAAAGAAAGATGTCCGAAATAAATGAAATTCCACATGTATGTTGATAGTTGATAATATTATAAATATTATGGGTTACAATTACAAACTAAAAAACAATTGCAAAACAAAAATCACAAATAATAATTTTTTTTGCCCAAATAGATTAATTGACAAATGCTTTTTATAGATTTATGCTGTCCCTCTTATGAGGAAAATGTAGAATGTCATATGTACTATTATGCTTGTGTAAATGAATCTCTATTGATACTTTTATATCTTCCTAATTGGTCTATCTAAAATTCTCTTCCCGTTTGTAGTCAGAAATACCTCATAAAGCTCATTAAAATCACTGCCTTTAAATTTTACCATTCTGAAAGATTAGTTCTTGTTAGAATTGAATGTTTCGTTTTTTTCTATCTAGGGATTATAGAATATTTTAAATTTATACGCTGTATAGCAGATAACAAAAAATTACACTACATAAATAATCAAAGTGGTTAAATAAAAAATAAAAAAATATGTGATTAAAAAATAATCCCATTAAATTTGTTTAACTTAGTTTTTTACAGCAAACGCATTAAATTTTAATCATTTTAATTAATTTTTTATTCATTTCGTTTGTGTTGATGAGAGTAATTTTAAATGTTTTAACTAAGAATACATAAATAATATTTGACAACAAAATGGTTCCTTTTAAGACTTTTATTAATTTTCAGAAAGATTGTACTACAAAGCATTTTAATGAGTCTCTCTATGAAAATAAGACTTTATCAATCGACTACGTTATTGCTTGCGGTCAGCCATGGGTAAGCATTTTTTATGTAAACAGAAAATGCTATTTTTCAATATATATATATATATATATATATATATATTAGGTTGGGGGAAAAGTAATCCATTATTTTTTCGGTAGACGTCCGTAATGATCGATATCTCAACAGGTATCTATCAAACAATTTCAGATTTATGCTCGTTGGAAAGCTGACATTTGACACTAAAATGTCCTCTTGCGGTTTTATGTTTGATTAATTCAGTTATGAGTTCAAGGTTTTAAAAATGGAAGACAACAAACAGAAAATTCGATACATTTTCGTTTTTCTCTTGCAACGGCGAAAAAGATAGCCGGGTGGCTAAAATTGTGAAAGGTGTTTATCGTCCTATATAAGACTGTAACAACCAGTTACGTACAATATTTGCTTCGTCGATTCCGTTCGGGTATTTTTGATGTTAGAGATGCACCTCGCATGTGGATTCAACATCGTCGAAAATGTCTATAAAATATCAAAAATGATCGAAGTTAACCGCATGTCAGCAGTCGTAACGTGCAAGACCTAAAAATCTACATGAAAGCTGTTTTAAACCTTTTTACAAAGTGAATCCAAACGAAGTTACATAAAGTTCACGTAAAAATAATGGATTTCTTTTTCCCCAACCATATATATTATTTTTATATAGCATCTTTCAGTATATATTATGAAACTTTGATGTCATAGTAATGTGTAACCATTTAAATTTGCTATATTTTGCTACATTGAAATATAACTGCATTAACGTTAACTGCATATAAAGCTGCTAATTAAATACTAAACTTGTGTTGCATAACTTGGCAACCAATGTAGAAAAAAAATTGTTTGTAGGTTCATATTTATACAGAAAGAAAGAATTTCAAAATAAAATTTTCCGTATTTCTTTTTATTGAAATATCAAAAATATTTCCTTTACTTGTATGTAAAAATATAATAAATTTGATTCTGTAATATGTATTTATGATCTTAATTTTTTCTGTTTTAGAATATTTAATTATATCTTTAGAAAGTTCTTAAGAGGAGAGAACATATCACTAACCAATTTTATATTATTAACTTTCTTTATTTATTTTTATAAAGTTATTTTTCTATGAAATTCCTTTCATTAAAGTCAATAGAATTTATGCCATTTTTTTATATTTTTGTAAAAATTTTAATTATTGCCTGCAATCATGGTCATTTTTATGATTTTTCAATGCGCCACGGAACAGAACTTCATTGGATCTGGAGTGAAAGATATTTTGACATTGCTGTTTAATAACTTCATAACTAAAAGTAATATGTTCAAGTATATTCTACCTCATAAAATTTAAATTTTAACTGATCTATACTTAAAACCTCACTTCGTGGTGCAAAATAACCTTTTCCATAAAAAAAAAAAAGAATTAATAGATATCATTATTTTTCAAATCTGAGTTTCTTTTTTTTCCAAATGAAAATGTTCTTAAATGAAAAATGTTCTACTAATAGTTTTAATAAATAGCATTTCATTTTCAAGAAAATTTTCATTTCATCTTATTTATCTAACCTTTAACCAATTTCAGTATTTCACGTGGTGCGCGATTTTATCCATGATTTCCATATCAGTGTTCCTCAGAATTCATTTCTTTTTGAAGCTTGTGCTTAATGGAAGCCTAGTGGTAGTATTTTCTTACCTCATCCACAGCAAATCAAATGTTTTCAACAGACCCTTCTTACACGATTGGTGAGTATTCCTTCACATTTTAACGGCATTTTGCTGATTGTATAGTTTAAATTTACATTTATATCTCATATTTATTCGCTTTTGTTGTTTTTTTTCCGTTATATTTCTAGGAAAACGTTACCGTGTGGATTCGATCATTATTGGTGCTTATTTGTCACTATTTATACGTTACACCTTCTAGACAGACAGGTAAACAATTCGCAAATTATTCAAATTTAAGTTACATCTCTTTATTTGCATCCATTTTTTAAATTAATTTTTTAAAATATGAAACAAAAATAAAAAAAATTCTCATTTTCCTTATTGACGCAATTACGTGAGTATGAATGATATTTATTTACTCAGAGAGAATGATACTTTCAATGATACATTCTCTGGTCAAACTTTTTTTTTTCATTTCAATTTTAGATGCATTTTTTAATATCTGGATGAATGCGTTCTATCTATCACAAGAACAACTCCCCCCCCCCCCCTTCAGTAGCCTGATTACTGCAAGTTGTTATAGAAAGAAGAGCTGTTCATTTCAAAGAAGGTTAAGTGTGTAATGAATGAGTAACATTTAGAGTAGTACCTTATGTTATTCCCAAATCCTTCAGTAAGAATCAAAGTTGAAGCTTCTTTTCTGGTTCCTCTGTCGAAAAGGGAACTTCTCTTGTTTCTATGGCGACAGACTGCCATAAGCAAATTGGCAGAAGCTACTCTCGTGGTAGACAAATAGTATTTGATGAATTGTTTTATAAATTCCGGTAAACATTAAGAGAGCCGTTTTCACTCTCTGAAAGTAGCTGGATTATGTAGAATTCTCTTTAAATTGCATTTATTTAATTATAGTATAATAAACAAGATTAAATAAAATTATACCAAACGCATAACCATTACTTTTAATTTTAACCAAAGTCAAAAAACCAATGTTACCAATTTCCGATTTCGTACAAAGTTTATACATGGTCACAAACATAAATATTCATAATTCTTAGTTCATGCTCCAACAAGTGTAAAGATTAATGAAAGATATCTAAACTATAAAATTCATATAAAAGCGCTTTAATAAATTAAGGTAGTTCAAGGTCAAAAAATCTTAATCAAAAATATCCTCATGTTTAAGTTCTGAATAAAATGAAAATCTGGGTATCTTTTATACATTTCTATGTAATTCATGGGATTATCAATTAAAATAAGCATATATATAAAGTGAAACATTAAAACAAACAAATTAGCCTTTATAAGTATCCTCTACAATTAATCAAAAATTGGGAAACATAATAGGAGCAAATATGCTCTAACACTCTTAAAACAAAAAAATGCCAATCCAAGATTAAATTCTGTATCAATCCACACTTGACATAGAGTAGATTTTTAATCGAGAGACATTCGCACTTATTTTATATTTGTATTCCTATTAAAAATTGGTAAGAATCTGGATAAGTTGATTTTCTAAGAAAAATTTTCTGACAAATTTTAAATATCAAGTTTGCAAAGACTTTTCAACTATACAATTACTCCTTTTGTTCAAAACGAAATACAAACTTATGTACTTTATATATTTATTAGTTAAATTTAAAATGAAAAGTTTACTCATAATTTTTTTATGATTATAACACATTGAATGGAAACTTAAATAAGGATTCATTTTTACTTAATCTTCTTTTCAATATGTAAGCTTTCATTCCAGAATATGATTATTGAAGAATTTCATCATGATATCAGAATAAATTCTAAACTGGAGCATTTGTCCTGTGGTAATCTATGTTTTAATTCATTTTAGGTGGAATATATTGGAAGATTAGATTACTTGTGGAAACGGAAGCTAAGAAGAGAACAAGAAGAGGCAGCCACTATGGGACTAGTAAACAGAACATTGCTTCAAAATATACTTCCGGTTCATGTCGCTCAATATTACCTAACAAAGGAAGCAATGCATCTGGATGTAAGAATTATTATTTGTTTATCAGATTCTATGCATATTATAGTCAAGTTTATTGATTATAATATGTTATTTTCCTTCGGAAATTGTGTATAAGGAAATAATTTCTTAAGTTAAATGCAGTATCTACGTAAGAGAATATTGTAGAATATCTTCGTTATTTGCTGAAATTTTAGAGATCATTTATTTTATTTACATTGATATTTCAATTGATGTTTTATTATAAAATAAATTTTAAAAGACAAACAACTTTATATTATTTCAAGTTTAATATCATTATAATGGATATTTTTAATGACTCATGATGCTTCTGAAATTAGATGTAAGCAACTTTGTGGAAAAATAATTATTCACTAAGTTATATTCATTATAGGAAATATTACCGTATATGAAATATATCCGTACACATTCTACAAAAATAAAATCTCCTACTTTATTTCATTACAAGCGTTTCTAATAGGAGTTGAAATCTATTTCTGAAGAATTTTACCAATTTCATCACATTATTAATCAGAAATTACAAGCCATACTCAATAAAATTAACATGATTAAAATCTTCCATGTGTCTTTGTTAACCGATTAAGCAGGTGTTACCGATAAATAAGCAATCATTACCAATAACAAAATCATAAAAGAGCTTGACATTTAAAATAGCCGATCTCACCGGATATATATATATATATATATATATATATATATATATATATATATATA
>JAPDSC010095925.1:371764-388382 GCA_026290005.1 Latrodectus geometricus
TATATATATATATATATATATATATATATATATATATATATATATATTCTTAATTCTTTTTAAAGTGTCACAAATAGAATATTTTAACGTATTTGTTTTTTATATTATACATATTAAACTAAATATGCTAAATATGACGTACACAATTTCCAAAATTTCTACATAATATCTAAGAAAATCTAGGAAAATCTAACTTTTGCATTAGCTCGAAATCATACAAAAATCATGTTCTCTGCAATGTTAACAATTTCATTTCAGTTGGACTTATATCATGAAGAATACAGTTCGGTTGCTGTAATGTTTGCTTCAATTCCCAACTACATGGATTTTTACAGCGAATCTTTGATGAACGATGAGGGTCGAAAATGTCTTCAAGTGTTGCATGAAATCATATGTGACTTTGATAAGGTAATATAAATTCAAGCTACGGCCATTTTACCCCACAGATAAACATAGAAATTTCTAACAGTATAAATCCGAAAATATGATATATTCGGATTTATTCTTAAAATAAGCGAGGGATTAAAATTTCACTCGAAGACCATTACAAAGGAAATAGTAGTCCAAGTTCAGAAGTATAAATAATAAAATTAGTCATATTATTTTTGTCTTTGTTTTTAATTGAAAATTTACTATTCTACTTTTAGTTAGTTAATATTCTGCATAAGATAAACGTGAATACCAGCTAGAGAACAATTAATTTGTCTCATTGAATGTATGTTTCTCACTCATTTTATGAAACGGAAAACCACTCTCTAAGTGTGCACTGTTGCTAAATGTGGACAAATACATCGTTATTTTGAATCTTAGAGAGTTGTTAATATCTAAGCCAACAGCATCTAATCTCCAAAGGAGTGACATTAGGTTAACAGCTAGTAAGCCCTATCTATATAGTTATTGTACATTGATTTTACTGTACATGTAAAAACCTTTACATTACTTTGAGATGAGAAAATTGTAAATCAAAATATTAAGTAATCTACGTACATATTTTACTTAAACTCGCAGAAAACTATATGGAGATGTATCAGTTGTCGTTTAACTTTTCACATCCATTGATTTGAATCCTGGGAGAAATCTTCTAAGCGCCAATTGGTGTTTAATTTCTTCCATTTAAATATTACCACTGAATTTTTTATTTTAGGGTTTCAGCTTTAAACCATAGACAATACTTTATTTTGTAATTCTAATATGTTATTAATCATATTAGGAATAAACCTTAAAAAAGTAGAATTGAAATAGGAATTGCACTTGTAATTCTACTTTTTTAAAATTTATTCATATTACTTTCTAAGTTTTCTTTCTATATTGTAATATAATTTAATGAATCTAGTTTATCTATAAGATTTGTTTTCCTAAATACCTAAAAGTAGAAGAATTAGAAAAAAATAGATTGAATCCTATTATATAGTGGAAATACTATTGTAAGGACAATAAAACGTAAAATGAAAAACACCTTTAAGCAAATAAAAAATTATATCATATTTTCCCATCGGTAATTATTTAATATTGATTTGAAAAATAAATTGTTGTAATAATATTTTAATATGAAAGTAGTTATTTTGTATTGATGCGCATAATATTAATAAGTGATTATTATTATATATGCATTTAATATTGGCCAATTTTTATATGATAACATGACTTTCTATACTTTTAAAATTATCTCTTTACCCGATACTTCATACAGCCTCTACATTTAAATTTTAATCAAAACATCACATCCACATCAAGAACAAAATTCCAAATATGTATCAAGAATTTACTGTGTAATCGAAACTTCTTATCTAGTTATAACAATGGCTAGGAACAGCTTTGAAATAGGCCCAAATAATTTTTCAAAATTGTAATGTATTATTAAAACTATATTTCAAACTATACAATAATATCAATGAAATTAAAATGTGAAAATCTCAATTTAAAAAAAAAAAAATTCATGTACATTTTTAAAATTCTAAACCTGCATCCAGCTGAGAAGCTTTGTTTTCTAAAAGATACAATAATTTTAAAATAGATTTCTTGATGAAACTTCTTGACTTATTATTATTATTATTTCCATTCGAAAATAAATATTTATCAATTTTAAAGTCAGAAATTCAGCTTAATGAAATATCAACTACATCAGTTAGATTTTGGCGAACTTAAGAAAACATTTTCTCAATTAATTACCTTTAATAATTTATATTTGTGACAAGTTGTTTTTGAATTGAACAAAGAATAAAAGGAAACTTCTTATATGACACAAAGATGCCAAGCAGTGAAACACATCCAGATTAGTGAACTTTAATTCATCAAAACCAATTAAATTGAAGTAGTTTCAATCAAAAAATTCAATCATAAACTAGTGTATTGTTAAATAATATTTAACCATTTCTGATGAATTTTTGAAAATATTTTCTAAAGTATTCTTTCTCTGTATTATTAAGATATTTAGTTTAAGTAAAAAATATATAATGATATTATATCTTCTTGAAATTCATGAAATTATTTGATGAAATGTTTCATTATAGCTACTATACGAACCACCATTTTTAAAATTAGAGAAAATTAAAACGATTGGAAGTACATATATGGCTGCAGCTGGATTGCAACCAGGTAGAAATTCTAGCAGAACATCTTACGAGGTAAATATTTTACATTTCAAATAAAAACCTCATTTTCCTTTAAACAAATATAAAATTAGAGTAATTAACCTATTGTTAATCTCGGAATAAACGTTTGTTTTTTCTAAAATATCACAAATTCCAAATTATGAATGGGACCAAATTTGATTTACACTTTTAATGTAATGAATAAATAAAATATAAATTTTAATAATTAGCATGAAAGACGTAAATCAATGTACGCATAAAATTATCAGAAAAAACCAGGTATCGCCTTATTGTTAAATTATTCAGCTTCCTTTAAAACCTTCATTAAAAAAAACCTTCATTGTATGATTCTTGAAGTTCCAAGTTTTTAATTAATTAAATAAAGCATGACAATTTAGCTTTCTAGTAAATTCAAAGTATTTTACTAAAATGCATGTTTGTACTACTTAAAACGAGTTTTTCTTATTCAAATGTTACTTCATCTACAAGGAAATTTTAAGTACCATTCAGAAATACAGTGTCTGTGTGTTACCTCTAGATTAATGAAAGCATATTTTTTATAAATAAAAACGCTTAAGTAAATTGGTTAATTAGAAAAAATATATTTTCTTCAAAAATAATAAAAATCACAGCGAGAAAAATATAATGACAGACACGACATTAATAATCTATAATCATCTGGATTCAAAATCTATAATCATCTTTCTTTTTAATTATTATTATTCTTTGTTTCGTTTTCCAACTATTATCCAGTTTTCTAATTATTTTTAACTTAACATATTTTTTATTTTATTAAAGATTTAATTTTGCTTTCTGACTGTAATTGCATAAGGGAACTCATTAAGAGTAGATTTATCTTATATGAAGAAATTCGGTACAGGGAATTATTATTATAACAAGACGCAAATATATTTATCATGTCATACGACAGTTTTACTACGGGAGTTTCATACTTGTCAAATTAAAAAACAGGAATTAAGATGATTAGGAATATTATATGTCATGGACATAATATACTACTCTTTTTGACAGAGATGGTGTAAGTTCTTCAGAACCTGTCTTGTAAATTATTGCAAATAAATCATTTTAAATCAGAAAAACAATTAGTATAGTGCTCAATTTATTCTCTTGTTATAAAAAAGTCATTTTAATTGTAATATCTTTTCAACTCATAGACTCAAATATCACTATTTTATACCAGATAAAGCTGAAAATCTCACACGCATGTCCTTTCATCACAATAGACAAATAATCCATATACATTACAACTACTAAGAAGAATATTTCCCGCAGAAACCAAACATATGCATCAACCTATTTACAGTATATATAATCACTTAAATTTCTTATTTTACTAATTGTGTTGAACTTTATATGTATCGTATAATTAATGAAATATTTCAATTCTTAAAATTTAGAAGACAGTGTTTTTAAGAAAATGTGTTATAATCTTTCACGAACTTGTGAAAGAAATTTGATTTTAATCTTAAAAGTTATATGATACCAATATGATTATGTATTTTTTAAACGAATTTGGTGTCTGCCATCAATAAACCCAATTGCATGCTATATAGACACAATCTATAAATATGTTACTATACCCATATGCGAAGAAAATTTAATATATATTATTTATTTAATATAATCTAAAAAATATAAGCATTATACAGAAAACAATTTCCTTAGTTCCTTCTGGTAAAAAAAAAATTTTTTTTAAATATTAATTTTCTGAAATTAGCTTAAAAACTACAAAACTTAACGACACGTTTAATTGTTTCTCTTTATTAGTAGTTTCCTTTATTTACTTTTAATTTATTTACAAACACAAATCCCCACAAAAGTTAATTAAAAATATAAAATGTCTTTATTTGATGAAAATTTTCACTCCTTATATGAATAAAAAAATTCAGTTTTCTTAATTTGGAATAGATATTCAGAATCTATATGCCATGTCGAATTTTTTTTTTAATTAAAAATAATACAAGCATTATAAGCAATATATGTGCAACTATAAATATAAAAATTATTATGAATAATTACATTCATTTTTATAGTGACAAAATAATGCAAAATAGAAATACAAAAATGTATCAATAATTTTCATTTGTTGTCTTTAATACTATTATTTTCTTGACGTTATTATAATTCACATTTTTAATCATAATTTTATTAGTTACGAGATAAATAAAAATTTAATTCTGTGCAATTCATTCACACAATGTAGCAAATACGTATAAAATGTAGCAGAAGTTCTCATTGTCTTTTACGAAATTTTGGACAAAATGATTAATGTATGTGCAGATTTAAGAATTTTATTGATTTGAAATTATTCATATTTTTCTAGATTATTAGCAAAAAAAAAAAAATGCATACTTGAATATTACTGGATAAAATTTTACATCACTTATAATTTCTGTAATTTGTTTCTGAAATGAAAAATTTGAATCGAAGTTTAAATTATATAAAAGTTTGAGAAACAATTATTTACTTTGTCTTTTATTATATTTCATAAATATATGTGTGCGCGTGTTATATATAAACATATTTATACGCATTCCAGAGCTTCGGACCTGAAGAAGATGGAACGCAAAATGTTTTGGTTATGACAAAGTTCGCTATGACTATTATGGATAAATTACAAGAGATTAATAGTCAAAGTTCTCAAAACTTTTATCTGCGAATTGGTAAGTGTAGCAATATTACTTTATAATATATACAATTATGTTGAATACAACAACATAATTGTACTCTCACTGGTGTTTTTTTTTTCTCTCACTGTCTCCAAAATAATATTTGACCAACGATGAAAAGTTAGTAAAACTTACATATTTTTATACCTAAAAATAGACTTTTATAAAGCTGCTTACACTTACAGCTCAAATTGAATCTAGATTCGTCGCTGAAGACGATCTGGTTCCATTTTGTTGCAGCCCAACCTCCTCGTATGCGAGACCACTCCAAATGGAGGCGTTGGTGATTTGATGTCATTGGCACCCCACGTAATGGGCACTGCGGTACCAGATGTTGTTCAGCCAGGCATCTTGCGATGGTTCGGGAAGACACGGGAGCCCATAGTGAAGGTGCTGCCTGTGTCTGGATTGCGGCCAATGAGGCAGTTGGCACTACGCATGCGTTTCGTAAGATGTGATGGTCTTCTTGACGACTGATCTGTCGAGGGCGTCCTGAACGTGGTAGCCATGTAAATGAAATATCTTCTGCCCATTGTTCCTAGCACCTCTTCAGAGTAAAATCAGAACGGCCAACTTGACAAGCTACTCGCCAAGCAAACCACCCATTTGCCATCATCACGATGATTCTTCCCCTCTCAAACTCTGACTGCTGCTCATATTGGTCTTCAATGGCGGAGTAATTCTATGTCTACAGCAATCTTTTTTTTTTTTTTTTTTTTTTTTTTTTTTTTTTTTTTTTTTACAAAAGATTTAATACACTCATACAAGCTATGTGCTTACCTGTTTCATATTCCAAGGAGAACGAAGTTCAACGCCCTCTAGCGGCATTACGCAATGACGCTGAATTTACAATTATTTGCATATCTGCCCAATATGTACCTTTATCCTAAGTTTCGTTATGATCCCAAAATTATTTCTTGGGGCGCTAGTTTTATGGCAATGAGTAAAAAGAAATTTACATGAATTTCAAAGAGCTTAAAATCTATATAAGAAAATCCTAATTTTGTTTTCCACCGAATTTTCGTCTGACCCTGAATTTGAAACATCTACCAGAAATATCATGAAACTTATATGAGGCTATTTATGTTTAATTGATCTGAAATATAAAAGCTATTGTTTCATTTAAAAATTTTGACTAAAATCCTTGTAGTTATTTGGTTTGAAATATAATTAATATTGAAATTTCAATACCCCGTGTAAAGTTCTTATACCACGATGTAATTAAAATGATATAACTTTCTTCCCCTCGAGTGAAACTCTTGTAGCTTCAAGAATAAAGTATTTAGTTCTTTTTCTTGGTATAGAATTGTCATCTATGAGTAACTGCTGGAAATAGAAAAAAAGTATGTGTCCCATCAGATCCATCCCTACTTCTTTCTACTTCTCTACAAAAAAAATTTAAAAAAAATAATATTTACTTTAAAATCTTCTTTTTCAAATCTAATGTTAAGTACTGTTTGTTAAGTAGTGTATGTTCTATTGCAGCATGCATAGTTTAATTTTTTTTCATATTCTATCGATAGAAAAGGCCTTGGAGCGTGGATAAAAGGAGTCCTGTGCGCGCGAATTTAGTATTAAATAACTTTATAATTTAAAGGATTTTTCAATTGTTCGACACCTCACTATATTTCTTTTTAGTTGAGCTTTTTGTGATAAATATTTTTTTTTGATCTGAAACAACGTCGTGAACAAACTTATGTAAGTTGTAAATATCTTTTTTTTTTCTTTTTTTTTTCCCCCAAATCACAATTTTCCCTGAAATTACGTACATGTTTCCACAGGAGTATACAACGCACGAAAACTGTCAGGACTGACCTGCCTATATAATTTAAATTAGCAAGATTTTCTCTTTCTAATTTAAATTATATAAATTATATACCCATAGATATTGAAAATTTTTAGTGATCAGAAGAAAATTCCAAACTATTTTTCTATGATACTTGAAATCATCACAACTATTCCAGAGCCCATTCGAAGAGCTAAAACCAAATATGATATAAAACTGAATAAATCAGAAATATCAATCATCTATATATAAAATATAAGAAAATATCAGTCATCTATGAATATTTTTGTGAAAACTTAGCAATTGCTTATGCAATTTGGCTGGCTCTTTACCAAAAGATGACGAACTTCTTAATTCGTCGATTTTAAATATTTAACAGTCTTACGAGAGATTTTATATTTTTAACGCATGAAAGTGTTAAATTTGAAAGTTAAGAAAAATTATTTAATGGAACATTGAAGAAAGAACTCTAATTTTAAGTCTCATTCTGCAAAAAAAATAACATTTCTTACTTAATATGATCCAAATAAAAACATTTGACATTGACAATTGTTTCTTAGAAACTATTGACTCGCTATTAGAACCTGTCAGCTTACTTCATAAAAAGTCCTGTACAAAAATTACAATCAAAATATTTTTTATATAAAACTTAATCAATATTTCAATTTTCCAATAAATATTATCCTTTTTCCATTCAGTTGGTAACATTATACTAGAACTGACTTACGTGACTAAAAATGGAATCAATTTCCGGTACTATGTTTACAGTATGATTTTTTAATATCAGTGGAAAATGTTTGTGCAAAAAAGTTTAATACTTTATTTTATTTTTATTAATTATTGTATTGTTATTTAAATATTACTTTTCTTTTAACATCAGAATATAATTACTTTTATAGCATTAATATTTATTCTATTGCATTTCATACTCTTGAATTGATTAATTTTTATTATGATTAGAAAATTGATTTTATTATATACTTAAATGATATACTATATATAAGGGAAAAACTTCGTGATTAAAATCTTTCCTTTCTGCATCAATATTGAAATACTGTTGCTATATAGCCTTAATATAAAGTTTTTATTATTATAATATATCCTTTCTGCATTAATACTTAAATATTAGTATTTTTATTATAAATAATATGAGAGATTAATATTTTAAAATCAAACTATTTAATTATGTTAGAGGTAAACATTTTTAAATATTTATTTCAAAACATAAAAATTAATGTGAAAACAAACACTTGTTACCTTGCATTTATAGGCTATTACTTTTCTAGGCATTGCTATGGGACCAGTGTTAGCCGGTGTTGTAGGCACTGCTAAACCTCAATACGACATTTGGGGTGATACGGTTAACATTGCAAGTAGGATGGATAGCACAGGAGTCATTGGCTCTATCCAAGTAAGTTCTTCTTTTTTAATTATCAAAATAATTTTATGCAGTTCACAAATAATAGATGCTTTCACAAGGCTTCAATAATTAACTACGTATTTTCCATTTCAATAAAATATGTCAAATAAATCAATAATCTAATTGAACTTAATTCAAACACAATATTTTCTTTTTAAATTATCAAAGTATCTGTGATTAAGCTTTAATTTGACTTTTTTTTTATTAATTTCTTATTATAGTTTTTTTCTAATTATTACGCATCATGGGCAGTCAACGTGTTAAGAAATTCCTTACCTTTAATAATTGGAACTTCTATATGATTCTTTGTTGAATTGTGCTCAATTCGCGTCTTTATATATTGAAGCATTGAAAAATGTTAATACACTAATATAAACTGAAGTAATTATAATGAATGAAATATAAATTTGAATCCATTTAGGACAAATTAAATGTGGGTGACAAAACTATTCAAAATAAAAATTCTAATGTGAACTGTGTAATACAACTATCTTTCCAAGTAAAAGGAAATTAGTTTTAATTCTAAGAATAATATATTCCAGTTTATTTTCTTAGGCATGAAATTCAGCAGTTATAGTGTACTAGTAGTAGAATTAAAGTATATAATTGCTTAAAATTTTCCGACGGAAATAATAACTTCCTAATTTTTTCCCCATTTTGTGACTATTAGCAAAAAATAAGTATGCTTGTTTTACAGCCATATATTTTGCTAAAAAATTTATTTTATGATCAATTGTTTTTCGTAATTACAATTCTGCTACTATTTTTACTAATAAAATTTTAAATGTGAATAGCTCAAGAATAATATATTCAGCAAATATGTAATCAAAATATTTTATTATTTAAGTATTCCTAAGTATTTTATCAGTAATTCATGTAAATTAGAATGAGAATTAAATATCGATTAATAAATTGAGAATACATATTTTAAACAAATATGGGAATACTTTACATTCAATAAAAAAAATACATTCGTTTTAGAAATAACTTAAAAAATTAGAAAACTATTAGAATTATACCTCAAAGTATGTAATATATATTACATATAAATTGAATATGATTATAGAAACTGGAGTTGTTTATTTGCGCTTTTTTTCACAGGTGACCGAAAAGGTGGCAGATATATTAAAGGAGTGTTCTAAATATGATGTTCAATGTCGAGGAAGAACTTTCATAAAAGGAAAAGGTTGGATGACCACTTACCTGGTGAATCCATCTGAAAACACACGGCTGTAAGAATATTTCCGAACAGACCAACTGTTCCGTAAAAGAATATTTACAAAAATGAACTGCGTACCATAAAAACTTTAACATAAGTGCGATCATTATTTATATACCAGAATAAAAGGAATTATACTCATCGTTTCAAAGAAGATACCATTTCATCCTTCATCACACGAACACCTATGAAACATTTATTTCAAAAAGAATAAATGTGTTTGTTGCCTGTGTGATTCTTACAATATTATTTTTTTTACGCATAATGTAATGCATGCATGCGCCATCTTGAAACTGAAACGTTTAGTGTTTAATATTTTGAAAAATTACTTTTGCAGAAGAAGAGAAAATTGTGATTATGGAAAAAATCATTGCTCTACTTATATTGCGAACTAGAAGTTTCATGTGCATCATTTTATCCTCATTAACTTTTATTGTATTTTATACGTAATATAATACGAAGCTAAGCATACAAAATAAATGTACGATAATATTTATTTTCTTTCAGATGTGTATTGTAATTTGCACCCATGTTGCAGTGACTAATTTATATTGCCAAACGAACAAAGCCATTTGTAAAAAAATGATGCATCTATAACAATAATCCTTTTGTTATAATATTTAATTAATCAGTAACACTGTAGAAACATTATTTAGATTACTGAATTAACTTTAACTCGTGTAATTTCTTTCACTAGGAGTTAGATTTAAAACAAAATGTTATGATTGATCTCTGTTTATCAACTTGAATGTCCTTGAAGCTTATTTCGTATGTTTTCAATAAAGCTTTTTGAGCAATGTTCATTGATTCAGTCTGAGTTTTTAACATGATAAATAAAGGGATTTTATACCTTAGAATACACTTCTAAAACTTATATAATTGTTTAATTATGAATATCCTTCATAAAATTATGGTAACAAATATTAGATATGAGTAGTGTTTTTAAGAATATCTGACTACTGAAGACAAGTTCAGTTGCTATTATGTTTTAGTTAGATAAATAATGTATTATAATATAATTCTGTCTCTTATGAAATTCCGAATCTTGCAATTCTGTAGAATATCAGGATCAATAGATTAACAGAAAATCTATTGTTCTTGATTTTTCGTAATGCTAGAATGATAAGAAACAAACCGTTCCTAATTAAGAATGTTCTAATTAGCGTCAAGATCAGAAGCTTCGTCACATTTGTAGTTATAAACGCAATTGAAAACCAATCTAATATCTTAAGTGTTATGGGACTTAGAGTGATAGCAATATGGGAACAGATTATATTATGAAAATAACCTTATCTGAGTAAAATAACAAATGAAAAGTACTTTTGTATGAGATAGATATATGAAGCTTATTTCGTATATAAGAGAATGGTTTTGTCAAAGATTTTACAAAAAAAATTCTGTATTTTTTAAAAAGGAAAACTCGAAAAGAGTATTAATAACGACAGTGAAAGTCAAATGCAAGAGTTGAAAGTCACAATCATTTTATAATTTTTTAAATTGATTAGATTTTAAAATAAAATTTAAACTATAGCATATCTTGAAGGTGCAGCATTTAAGCAAAATATTAAAATAAAAAATAAATGTGAGGAAATAAAATACGTGAAAACTTTTAAAGGTTGCTTTTAAAAAAGATATTTTGGAGTGTTTGTCTTATGATTTTTCATTTTACCACGTGATAGTACTCTTTTATATCAGCTTTTTGACCAGAAAAAATTGTTAAAAAGATGAACAAAATATATTCGAAATCATTAGAATTCTCTTAGTCATAAAGTAGTGAAATCTAATTTTACATAAAGGTATAGCAAAAAAAATTGTGCTAAAGATACGGCAACCAAAATGAAAAATGTAACCAAATGTTATTTTGATTGCTTAAAACACTCCAAGAAAAGACATTTCAAACATTTTACTTTTTTAAAAGTTCAACCTTATAATTTAATTGGAAATGAGTTAGATAAAATGAATTCTCACTGGAAATACTTTGGACTGTGATTCTTTCTTATATGGGTGTCTATCTCATGTGTCTTTGTTGATGCTACAGATGAAATTGAAATATCCACAATAAATTATTTTTAGAAACCAATTATACATTATTCCTTTAATATTTTCCCCAGTTTTAATTCACAATAAGTCAAATTTAGGTTATATGATTTCCTGAGATATTAAAAACAATTGATATTTATTTCTCTAATTCCTTTTTTTAAAAGCAAACTTTGTCACTTTTGTGCTGCCAAGTACAAGATATTATAGAAATGAACTTATTAATTAAGGAGTATCCCCATCTAAGAATTATATTCTGAACTCTTTCTTAATTAACATTTAAGACCAGCATTATATTTACATTGCTTTTAATACACATCTTAATTTTCCCTGCAGTCTAAGTCAAATCACATGATTTTGAAAAGTTGTGATGATATTGATAAATTAACAGATCTATCTTTAATTTTCGGATTCATTATATTTTTACATAAAATAAAAGAATGACATGTTTTTAAAATTTCATAAATTTTCAAAAGTGTCTCTCACGCGAAATACGTAACATATTCATTCTTTTTATTTTAAAAAGAAATATCTTATTCTGTTTTAAACATTAATGCAGACACTGATTTCTAAGCACATACATGTAGAGAACATACATGTTTGTTTCTTTGATCATTTATTTATCAATTTTCATTTATTACTACCCCCTCTGAGGAAATTTCCTTTTTGAGAGCAAAGTTTTATTGCGCTGTTATTATAGAAAAAATAATTGCCACACTTTTCATAATCACAAAAAAGCGTCTATTTTTTAATAATTCTTTTTAAGCAACATTATTTAATGTTCTGTAAAATTAATAAAACCCTTCCACAAATAATGTTTCCAAACATCAAATTTCCTTTGTAAAATTTACATCTTAAATTTTATTTTTCTAATTAATAAATTATTATTAGCAGTAAGTCACTGACACTAAATTTGACAAACAAATATATTTGATTAAAACATATGTGATTATTTTTTTAAAACTAGATTTTTTCGTAATCAGTTTCATCCTTATTTTTTATGGGAATATGACATGATTTAGGCAACCTTGAAAATAATAGGATGGCCAAATACATTATGAATAACGCCGATTTTAAAAAAATAAATAAATTACAGAGCATTTAGAAACTTTCGACATTATTAGATCCCTATGTTACCATATACTTTATATTTAATAGACGTTAGAACATTTATTACATATATTTAATTTAATATGAAAAATAAATAAGCTAATTTGGAATGCATCTACCTAAATTTCTAAGCACTATATCAAAAAGAAATTAGCAATTTTCGACATTAACTCGCTAAGCCTACAAATCTAGAGAAAAATAAGAAATATATATATACACATATAAATAATAAAAGATATTTGTTATCACATACACACATAGAAGTCCATTAGAAGTTGAGAAATTTAAGAAAGACTAATTCGGAATTCAATTAAAATATAAATCTAGTGTCAATATTTAAGTGTTTCATGAATGCTTCATTTGCCAAATCAATTAACTCCGTAAAACAAGAAGTTGAGAAAAAGGATAAAGAAAATTATAATGTTTTTTAAGATTAAAATTTTTTTATTATTTAAATATGGTTTTTGCAGTGTTTCTATTTTAATTAAAATTATACGAAATTCAAAAATGAGGTTAATGGATTTAGCAAATGAAACATGTATAAATTAAGAACCATAAAAATAAATTATTTTCTACATAATTTATTTGATTTTTATTTATTTGATTACGCAATAGATTTGATTTTGAAATTTTTGAGAAATTTTTCTTAAGGAAATTTCATAAAAAGAAACAATGAAGTTGGTTTAAACTTTTTCGAATATACAACCCATTTCTTTGACAAAACAATGCGATCTAAACATTCACATATAGTAATATACTTCAGCGTAAAGAGCTGTTGCAATAAATTATCAAAAATTTCTGTTATTAATTATTTTATTGAGTCAGGAAAAAACCTTACCCACAATTCGTTCAGAGATTATTTTCCTCAGTTTTTACTATTTTTCCATTTGACACTAAGACTTCCTAAACTAGATTGACTTCTAGGCATGAGCTGAAATTCACGCATGAACACTGCTAAGGTTTTGTTTTAATATCGCAGGTGTACTTCGACAAGCAAAATGTTATGAATGACACAATGAAATGAATTCCACATCTTAAATTTGATCTGGTATTGGCTTTGCTGTAAGCTTTGTAGTTGGTTCTTCAAAGTGAAATCTTGGACTCGCATCAAGGACTATTAAACAACGGGAGATTGACCTTGCTATTCTGCTTCCTACATGCGCATCTCTCGGGATATATGCTAGAAAATTTATAGAGTTTTCACCTTTGTTACATGTGAATTTGGTCTATCATCTTTGAAAAGCCTTGCTGAAAGATGGTAGTACATGATTGATATTCAAAATCTTTAGAATGGCTTTCATATGCTAGCTTATAGGTTAAGAGGAGTCAAATATCTTGAGAAGATTGGTTGCAGTTGAATTTTTTATTTGAACACCTAATATATGCAGGCCTTATGGAGGTGTATTTTTAATCAAATTCTGGAGTTGTTGCAACCTTTCTCGAATTTTAACAATTATTCTATCTAAAGAAAGAAATTATTTTTTATTTGAAAACATAATCATATAATAACCAAGCACCTCAACTTCCATGGCCAAAAGTATGCTTCTTGTTAATTTATCTTCGAAACGCAATGAATACATTAATGTACCTTAAGACTTCCGTTCAAAAATAATTTTTTATTTTTCTCATTTCAATATAACAAGTATAACAATAAGTTTTATGAAACACATGAAAATGCACCTGTTAATAAACAGGTACACTGCTATGGATCTTTTACAAGTATTTCTAATTAACTATTTTTTATAAGGTTTTATGATTAATCATGTCTCCGCAGTATTATCATATGGCTAGATTCAAACTAGGTTAATTGTGGCCTATCAACATTTTTCCGTAGAAATCAAACTATCAACATTTTTCTGTAAAAATTAGGAAAATGTTGGAATCGGTAGTTTCTAAAATAATCAACTGGTTAATTACATTCACACCAGTCATTTCTCTTTCTGAAACTACTTCAAAATTGCAATAATTTTGAAACATAAAAATAGTCAGTAAAAAAACTGCATGCCTAAATCTATTTGCAGATTGAATCTGATAGCCCTTATTAAAAAAATCAGCATTAATTGTGATTGTATACAACAATTAATATTCTTAATGTAAAACAAATTGAGAATAAAAATCTAAAAAAAAGTCGTTAATTATTTCAGAAAGTATCATGTCAGTAGTGACTGGGAAATTGCTGCACCACAGTTTTCTCTCTCAGGCCAAAGTGATGATCCATACTATCAAAATGAAGATTTCTTTGCATTGAACATGCATCATACTTATAAAATACAGTCAATGTACTATTGTGGGTGTGGATTAAGCAACCGCCTATAGGAGTGTAGATACTTTTTCCTGAAAATGTGCATTTAGTCAATGTTTGTGATGCCAAATAAACAGCAGCACTGATTTACTTTTTTCAACAAAATAATAATATTTATTACTCTATTTCACGTGAACTAAAATATATTATTCCCCTTTTTATTATTCTTAATGCGAACATATTTTACGCATGTTTCGCTAAAGTGATTTTATTAATAGACGAAATGTTTAATCCTAGTATGTATATTATTAAATATGGATTGAAAGGAAGGTCATAGACAAAACTAAACAGAAAGATTGAAAGAAGATTAACATAAAATCAGCATTACTGATCAGGAAATATTCACCGCTTAATATTAACACACAATATACAGATAGTATTCCTCTCTCAATATTAACATAGTATATCGGAATTTAATTGGTATAAATATCAAGTTTTAGACTAGAGCGTTCTTAACATAAGTGTATTCAACACAAGTCCTTGAATGAAAGAGACGACTGTTTGAAAGTTTCTCTTTCATACTATCAAAACAATTTCAGCAATTTTTAGTTATAGAAGCATTTAAAAGCTACCATATCGCAAATGTTGCTAAAACTTTCGACAGCTTCTTGAATTTAACGAAAAGTTTGGAGACAAAAATTCGCAAAAATACTTCAACGAACCAATGTGTAACCAAACTTGCGTGATACCAGAAATCCTATATAAATATCAAACTAATTGGTACCCCCTTAGTAGTGTTTATATAAGCATGCCAAATTAGTCATAAAATTTAAATTATCCTCAACAAGTATGTCTTTTTATGAATGAAAATATACTATAGCAATATGAAAATAGAAAGTATGTCTTTCTATTTTCATATTGCTATAGTATATTTTCATTCATATACGTAACTGTTACCTTTGTATACATAACTATTGCCTATAATTCATTTTCGGTAGCGTTACATTCTCTTACTTTATTGATTACACTTAGTTTCTCTAAACACTTTATTATATTCTATTTGTTAATTTCTTTTTATATATGGTATTCCCTATTCAAAAGAATGTTCATAATATCTATATATAGTTACATGATCAAACAAGCTTCATTTTCGAATTCTAATCTTATCATGTAATTCGAGCCTTTAGGAGTTCAATTTATATTAAATACCACAACAATTAATAGAACTGCGTTGTGTCTGCTTTCAAGCCAAATTATTTGATTCTGCTTCTGATATACTTATCCCCAAAGAAGAAAAATGTGAATTTTTTAAAAGCCTGTCTGATTACCGATCATTCACAAAGTGAAGAGCCAAAACTTCTGAAATTCCACCAATGATTAAAAGTGGACAACCAATAACATTTGATACTTGTTTATTGTCTGTGTATCTTGATGATAATAAGAACACGTGTAATTTATAACAAACCACAAAAAAGATTATTTTTGGTTACAAATTTAAATAAGAATATATATATATATATATA
>JAPDSC010095925.1:388482-434244 GCA_026290005.1 Latrodectus geometricus
ATACCGTAGGACAAAAGATGAAAACTAGCCTTTCCAAGGGTATATTTAGATATATATATATATATATATATATATATTAATACAAGTGAGGCTTTACACTTGGATTGATTTAATTGATTGAATCTTGATATAAATTTGACTACACTTTCTCAGTTACTTTACCTCATGAAAGAGCTGTGGCTAAAAATATAGTAAATATATAGTAAAACTATTAATATATTGAAATTCTTGTACTCTCCAGCTTTAAGCTAAATGCCCTAAGTATTCTACCTACACTAAACTATGTACACTACACTATGTACACTTACCCAAATTAGCCAATGATGATTATAGAATCGCAGGACAAGAAACCGCACTAAATTCAGTACCTCTACATTTCAAATAACACTATTAAAAGTTTAAATTTCGTTAATGACGAACTTCCTACCATTGTCAACAATCAAGAATATTTTTGATAGCTTTGCAATAATTATATACCGTAGGACAAAAGATGAAAACTAGCCTCACCAACGTTTTCATTAATACAAGGATCTGATAAATATTCTTTGACTTTATCTGGCAAATTTTTATCAAAAAACAAATAAATATTCATCACATTGCTCTTTATCATATAGAAAACTGAATCAGCTATAATCAAACAGCTAAGATAGTGTTCATTATAACAAGTTTCCTAATTATCTTTTGTCAATAAAACAACTCTCTAAAAAATTTTTAATTAATTTAGGGGTTTATATATCAGTATTACCATAGCCCTTTAATTTAAAGATTCATTTCCTGTAATTCGATAGTTTTTGCAGCAAACAGAAGCAAAATTGCTTCACTCGGGACAAAATGATTGATCTTTGATTTAAATTTCCGTCATCCTTCCACATGTTTTTTTTTTTTTTTTTTTTTTTTTTTTTTTTTTTTTTTTTTTTTTTTATAATTGCAAATGCCGATATGTGTATTAAAGGAATTGACATTTTTTCTCATTTCAGCTTCCAAGAGGATAGCAAAAAAATTTTCCTGATTGATGTTGTAATAAAATTAACACTAAAAAATCTCCTTTTACATATTATTGCAATTTAAATCCACCCAGCTTATATAGTTTGATTGAAAAATCAGACTTGGATAAAATTCTTACTCTGCATTTCCAAGCGAACTGTTTAATTCAAATACTTTTTACAGCTAAATACCTCATCCGAAACTTAGAATGTTTCTTCTCATATTTCAAAGTCAAAAAATTTTAAAGACGTCTGTCTTTAAAAATTTAAGTTTAAAATTTTTGAATTTTTTTTTATTATTTAGGCTATTATTCTTCTGTCTTATAGTCCATGGATAAATCTTTTACATGTGTAGTGATCCCTTTCTCACGTCCTTAATTAGTAACGGAAATGGCGTTTCCCCATCTCAGCCATCTGGGAAGGGTGAAATAAATTCCCACGCTCAGAGGTATGGACGCACAGTTCGGACGGGAAATACATTCCGACCCTCTTTTTCTCTTGGGGGAAGCAGGCGCGAGGGAGAACATGATATACCAGTTGAGACAAAAGTACGAACGACCCCAGCCACTTGGTACGCGACCGTCTTGTGATGTAGTAGAAATGTAATAAACGCTTCCTTGAATTAAAGTCTTGATTCTTCTTTACTTTGAACACAACCACAAGTCCAATACATGTAATAAAAATAGCCAATCTTGAATTGTACACTTACGGGGATTAATTTCAATTGAAACTATAAGTGTTCTCGATACTTTCTTTGTTTCATGCATATGAGATTGTACTCAAACATGTTCAGTAAAACAATGTTCCGCTTTCTTGATTTAATCCATGTCTATCACTAAATACATTTATGATGACCCAAACATAACCATGATAACTCCCTTCTGATAACCCTTTCCCTGAGGCAATTTGAATATATTTCTATACCTTTTGGCTTATGTAATACTGACCAGACATTTCTATGTTACATATTAGGTGTTGTCTGGTCTAGATTTTGAGTCCCATATTTTAACTATATTTTGATTGCCTCGACCAACGTGTTGATCACAAAATCCCTTTGTACCTGGTTTTAATCCGATTTACTTAACGTGATTTAAAGTTAAACCCTTAAAAACGTATATTAAGCAAAACACCCTTCTAATTTCATCGACGTCTTATAGCTTTTGAAGAGGTTAAACTATTACTGAAAAAAACTTAAATTGAATTTCTTAACCCCAGATACAATCTCTAAGCTCATACGACTTTCCCCTATACTAAATTTTTATCAGTGACTTCCACCCAGTACAGCAGAGAGAAAAGCAACTTTTCTTCACGAACTCTTAAGGTAGCCAAGAAAGAATCTTTTGTAGTTACGCTATTTATATTGCGTTTGAGAAGTAAAAACTAATGAGGTAGTTGCAGCAACTCCAAATTACTAAGAATCCCAAACTATCTAAGTTGGTAGATACCTCTTATATCGCCATGGCAGTATAACTTTCTCAAATCAGCATTGACCCAAAGCTCTTTGAATTTTATTTGTAAAAAAAACTTTTCTATGCTGATGTGGTTGCATAAGCAAACTTCTCTGTACCTAGCCTAGAGTTGGGCTCAATCAGTTTTTGGAAGCAGCCGAATATGAACCTTCATAATTTTAAAGCGGGACTCAGCAGAAGACCACCAATACTTAACCTACCAGCTCCAAAAGTATTATTTCACTTGGAGGACATTGCGAACACAATTTATTTAACATGTTCAAATTGCTTTTAGTGAAAACCATGGATCTTCTTTTATGTCGAGATTTGAACTCATTGTCTTCTGGTAAAGAGTACAACGCTTAACCAACCAGGCCACGCGACCTCAAAATTTACAATGTGATAATTACAATAAGAAATTACCGAGAATTTAATTCACAATTAAGTGCTTTGAACACAACTTCGAATTTCAAAATGTACTGACCATATGCCTTTGATATTTGTCTTTATAAAACGGATTCAATCCTGCTCTAAATTTAAAGTCTTAAGTAGAATGCCTAATTGCTCTGATATTCAACAAGCCTTGGGTATTGAGAACGTTATGATAGACGCATTATCATGAATCACCTTCAGGATAACCACATTTTTGTACTTAATATTCCAAGCTAATGATAAAATGTCCTTTTTTGTACAGTTCATTTATTGCCACAGAAAAACAATGTGAATTATGGAAAAATTAAAATCAAGCTGAAACTTTTCAACTGACATAGTTAAAGATATCAAAGAACAATAAATTGTATTGTGATTTGATCACTCTTTATCCTTAATCATATGTGAAAGTCAAAGCATTAACAATTTCCTTCCTTTTTTTTCACCCCAAACTTTTTTGTAATTTTAAAAATTCATTTATCCGCATTTCTGATCAAAGCAAAATAAAAAGATCATACGTGTTTGAAAGACCATTCGAGGTAGTTTTTCCTACCAGAGAAGAATGGAAAAACAGCACGATTGAAATAAAAAGCCATGATCTTATCTGGTTTACTGATGGATAAAAAAAAGGCAACCTCTCAAGACTGGGGGTGTGTGGCGTGGCATCAAGATTCAGTCTTTATAAAGGGCTTGGGAAACATGCCACTGTTTTTCAGGTGGAGGTTCTTGCTATCGCCAACTGTCTGTAGATAAATTTAAAGAAGGGCTACCAAGGTAAGCGCATTCTTATTTTCAGCGACAATCAAGCTGCATTGATGGCTCTCTACTCATTCCAAGTCAAATCAAAAATTGTAATGGAATGTAAAAATCTCCTTAAGGAACTGGCAAATGGGAATAAAATTACTCTTATTTGGGTGCCAGGGCATATAGGAATAGAAGGTAATGAAAGAGCTGATGAACTTGCAAAACAGGGATCCTCTTTCAATCCAATAGGAATGGAACCCTTTTGTGGGATCAACATGAAGACTACAACGAAGGCCATTCAAAAATGGGAAAAACAGGAGATGAACAAAGTTTGGCGTGACTCTCCTGGACAGAAACTTGCAAAAAGTATGATTTTCAACTCATCTGAGAAAATTGCATCTGAAATTCTTAGACTCCCAAGATTGAAGACTCAAGCAATTGTAGGCTTCATTACTGGGCACTATCATTTCAGGAAACACCTTCATACAATGGGACTTTTTAAACAGGAACCAATTTGTAGGAAATGCCACGCAGGGGTAGAATCAGCTCATCATATCCTATATGAGTGTGATGCTCTTGCCCTTACAAGATTCACTACTCTAGGTAATCCATATCCTAAAGAGTTACACCTAAACTCCATTGAGGGCCTATCAGACTTTATAAACAAAGTAGGTGACCCAAGACAATGGAACTAGGAAAATATTGGGCTTGGAGCATGGTACAAAATGCAACAATGCAGAGGTGCCACATATCTGACAAGCTCAAAAAGAAGAAGAAAATAAAAAGATTTATATAATTACAAATAATTGCAAATGTAACTCGATTGCATGCAAAAACTATTATCTAGAGAAGTTATATGATTATTAATAATTGCATAGGTCAAATGGCTCTGTGTTTGTTTAAAGTAAAACTGAGAGACAGTGCCAATTGAAATGTCAACCACCTCACTTGAGAGTAGTTCAAATTGTTAATGGTTGGCTATATGAGTGGTCATCAAAAATGAACTGCCGGAAACGTATAGTGTTTTTAATACAAGTAAACAAATAATGAATCTTTTTAACCGCTAGGCTCACAATAAAAGTGATTTCTTATATTCAACAAATATTCATTGAGTCCTTTATAAATTTCTTTTCCTTTTGGTGAATTCTATTTTGTAATCATGTTTAAAAATATGGGCCGTAACCTTTTCTTTAATGGTTAACCTCTTGAAATTTTAAACTTTATTTGAATTTGCTCCAAAACATAAGCTATGGATGATGAAGAAGATAACTATGTTTTCTATGGCACACCACTCCCTGAAATAGAAGATGGTCAGAAGATTATTATTAATGTTTATGATATACTTCAATGAATTAAATTATTAAAAAAATTGGGTGAAAATGTGCTTTAGGTCCCCTGTCAAAAACGCCGATGCCATGGCGAAAATTCTACCGCTTTTACAAAGTGAAACTTAATTAGCGATCAATGAAAAGGCTAAAACAAAAGAGTAATTAATGAGCATGCCCGAAAAAACGCTTCAAATTCACGAGATGGCGAAGAAGGGGACCTAAATCGCAGTTTAACCAAAAATTGTTCATATTAAGAATGTGAAAAAGTGTTAAAAGGATTTTCTAAAGGGTTGCACAATAGAGTAAAATGCTATTTTAGTCTCCAGCTCGGCAAAAGCGGAAAAAAAATAGCTATATTTTCTCACAAACCGAAATTGCTCGAAATCACTTTGAGTATCGTGATTTCGAATATTTCTTTTATTAACATAAACAAAATTCTAAAGTTTGTATTTTACTCAATTCATGAGAATATATATCATTAAAATATAAAATAATAAAACGTTTTTATTTGCCAGGCATTCAAATATGTATGATCATTTTTATAATATGTCGTTTGAATAATTGAGCAATATAGGTAAATTAATAATGTGAATAACATTTTTCAATTTTATTTAAAAAAATTTTTTTTTTATATTGATTGTAGCACACTAACACTTCTTAATTTCCCTAATTAATTCAAATTCAGAGTTAATAATTTAAACAATAAAAGCACTTGCTCATTCCATTCATGGAATCCTTTTCCTCATTCAAATTCATACTTCTTATAAACACAATTAATCTTAGACTCTTTTAAAAGACAGGCTATAATGCAGCATCTAAACAATGTATTCACTTTTATTATAACCAATCACTTAGAATAAAAATCATTTGCTTGTTATAATATGTTTAAAGAGAAATTTTTTCTTCTATCTCATAATTCTAATTAACTTATTATTTTTAAAATATTTAGCTCATAATTATAAAAACATTTTTTATTTAAATTTCCAAAATTATTTTTAATTTTTTAGAATTAAATTTTTTTAAAAAAATATCACTTCAAATTTTTTGCCTCTATTTTCAATTAAAATATTCATCTTGGTATTGATTGTCATAGAATCACAATAAATAAACATACAGTTTGAAATTCATTGTATTAAGGAGTCCAGTTTGGTGTTGTAATAATTTGTTGATTGTGCTCTGTATTTATCTCTTGGATATGGAGTGGGTTCAATTAGGATTCAACCCATAATAGTTTTAATATTGTGCAACATTTTTTTAACACAAATTGTTTTTAGTTAACATTTGATAGTTTATTTTGTTCACAGAAAACCCTGTATAAATGTTCATTAATATTTGTTACATAAGCAAATTTGAGCCTGGTTTTATGTGAGCATTACAATCAGTTCTTAAAACACAAAATAACACCAAATGCAGCAAAATTTAATTTTTTAATCACTAGAAAAAATTGCTTAAGCACTGAATAAAAGTTTTTGTTTGCAGAAAGGTTAACTGTGGTGCAATTTAGGTTGTTTTAAATTAATGCTATTTACGCTCTAAAAAAAGAATTTTTTAGAAATTTTATAATCTGTCAGCTGATTTTATTTGCATATCAAAGATTAGGAGTAAATTTTGGAAAATTATTGCTGTTGATAACAAAAATAAAAAATTAATTCTTTAGTGTTTGAATACTTGAGTAAAAGCAAAATAAGTAAATTCAAAGGAAAAGTAAATTTCAAAGAATTGTATCAAATTGACAAGTGTGAATGGAGCATCTATGTAGATGAGGAGATTGGCCAGCATGATGTTAAAAAGATTCTTAGAAAAAGGTTCTTAGTTTTGCAAAGGACTAATATTTGTGAGTAATTTTACAGATCTGGTAGCTGTTACTTAATGAATATGCACACAAAATTACTCGTGGTAATCTGAATATTTCTAAACTTGCATTGCTTACCCATGCTATGCACCTTTACTTATTTTTGTTGTAGACCAACATTGTGTATACAATTATTTAAGTTTGAACATTTCTTAAATTGCTTATAATTTTTTTCAATGCAAATATTTTACCAGCTGTAGTAAAATTACCCTACCTATAACCATAATTAATGAGTTTGTAATTTAAAATATTCCAGAATATTTCTTAAATGTCTGTTGAGTAACAACATATCAGTTTAAAATAACTGAATATATTTAATACTTTTCAACTTGCAAATCTAATTTTTAACTTTTATTTTTTTCTTTTTTTTTAGTTTTATGATGATAAACTATACTTGAATTACATTTATATTGTTTGTATAGTGTTTATATTACATGTTATTTCTTGAAATATTCTATATAGGGTAAAATATTAATATATATTTTTTCCAATATCTTATATCACTTTCTTGTTTAATATATTATTTAAATTAATAGGAAAAATTAATAATTTGTAATTGTAAATTCATTTAATAGTTTTTATATTTTATTTTAGAATATGTATTACAAAAAAGAGCTGCTAGAGAATTGGAAGTTCGAGATGATAAAGGCCGAAAACGATTCCATGGGGCATTTACTGGGGGATTTTCTGCTGGATATTTTAACACAGTTGGCACTAAAGAAGGTAAAAAAATATACAGTATAAAGTATTGTATTCATAAGTTTTTTCACACTATTATTAAAAATAATAACAATCTAATTGTATAAATATTCAATTCTTTGAATCATTCTCAAACTTTTCAACTTAATTGCAAAATATAATTTATTCTGATTAGTAACAAAATTGAAATACATATTGAATACAAATTGTAAATTAAAGCCTTAGTTGCTAATTTTATCAAATCATCAATTTTGCTTACCTTGTATTTTAAGTTAAAAAATTATCCATTAAATAATTTTTACTTTTTAACTAGAGTTTCACTAAATGTATTTATAAATAAATTTTACTTTTTCAATTAAATCTTATACTTTTAATTTTTCATTTCAAGTGTAACTATCTAACTTACACTATATATAGTACCTTACAATAATGCAAATAATTAATTTTGAAATAACGTGTTTCTTTAAACATAATTGTTTCTTTATTTTTGTGAAATATTTTATTCCTCAATTTTTAGGATGGGAGCCTTCTACCTTCATATCATCCCGAAATAAAATTGCTGATCGTGTACAACAAAATCCAGAAGATTTCATGGATGATGAAGTAAAAATTTATAATATGATTGAAAGTTGCTTAAACTACAGTATTTATTTATTACATTTTTACTTATTTATAATTACTGTCTAATTTTCAAACTAACAAAATTTGTTTCAATTTTGTTTGAGCAAACAAATTAATAATTTAATTCAATTTGCTAAAAATTAGTTTTTGGTCTATATTTTATTATTACTAATAATATAATAGTATGTTATAAAAATAAATGCTGTTATAAAAACAGAAGCTATGCAAATAATCTTTTGCATTTCTTATATTTATTTTATTTATCTGAATGAAGTATTAATTAATATGAATTTTGTGTAAGGAATTTATCCAGGCAAGTTTTGGTATTGTCATTTGTTAACTCTGGTGCTACCATCTTTAAATGATTGATAATATATTATATGATGATGTACTGCTTTTAGGTAATTTTTTCCTTTCTCTCAAAAGACTATTATCACTTATGTTTTCTGTTGCTTTATCACTTAGATACTTATACAAATTTTACTTAATATTTAATTCAAACTTCTAGAAGTGACATGCTGAACGACAGTTGATTGTTCATCACTCTGGATTTAGGTTCAACAGTTCTTAGATTTGATTCCTTCTGTAAGAGAGGCCAAGTTGACATTCAAATGTTTAATGCTCTTTCCTTCAGTTTGTGGATTTAAATCCCACCTTGGACTTGGATGTTTGTATTGTTTAGTAGTCTATTTTACACTGTAGGCTGCAGTCTAATTAGCCCTCATGTATAAAAAGTAACCATTGAATGACAAACAAACCTAACTATTTTGAGTATAGATATTCAGAGTCCACTTAAATTTTAGATTGTGGTCTAATTAGCCATTGTGTATGAATAGTAATCATAGAGTGTCAACCAAAACAAAATCTGGATATTAAATAATTTAAATGATAAACTTTATTCATTAAAATACTGATTTCAAATAAGTTGCTAAAGGAAGTAAATTGTAATCTACTGGGATTGCATTGCATTATTGCTGTTCATGTGAATAAAGCTCCTATAAATGTTTGCAGAATATAGAATCTATAGGTTCAAGTCAATCATACAAAACACTACTGGATCTGAGCAATTAATAATTGCTAGTAAACAAGAAGATAAATATGTTATCCATCTGGACTTGATAGATTGTCCAATCATGTCATGACCTATGAATAAGGAAATGTAAAATAAAAAGTCATTTGCAAATGTATATAATAAAATCATTTACAACAACATTGACAGGCAGAAAACCTGTAATATATTGTGTATATAAATAAATAATAATATTCAATATAAAAACCTGTGTATATAAATTGGACACAGTGGATGACTACCAGCTATCCACAAGCTATCTACCAACCATTCACGAAATGATCAATGACCAAACTGAAATGGATTTTTTTCCACCAAATGAGGGCTCAGCAAGTTTAATTTTTACATCCACAAGCAAGCAACTGGCTCATATTTACATCCAATTCACATGGTACATATAAAATTGTACTCTACATTTTCTGTGGAAATTGAAGAATGTATAATTGAATGTTTTAAAAATAAGTTAATAGATCAACAAATTTTTCAGAATTTCATTTTTAATAATATATTTATTTATCATTTGATTATATTTTTTAATTAGTGAAAATTGCTTGTGGGACCCACACGATGAAAATTATTTCAAATAAAATAAAAATATCAATGGTATAAAAATTTATCTCAATTAATCAACAATAATTTTGAATAAATGTCTTTGATAAGATATTTCACAATAATTTTTTTTAAAACTATATATTTTTCTTTCAGTTAAACCTTCTTTATTAAAACTGTTTTTTTTTTTTTTTTTTTTTTTTTTTTTAAAAAAAAAAACTAGAATAGTAATATTTTTAGGTTGATGCATTTTCTGTAGCTTAATAAAAAATTAATTAAAAAATTTGATAATTTTAATATAAACCTTTATTTTGAACACAAAAATTTTTTAATTTGGTTGTATCACATTACATATGTGCCATTAATTTGTATGAGTATTAATAAGATAAATAATTGTTATTATTATTTAAATATTATAGGGAACAGACCAAGAAATAAAATATAATTATTAATTGGATTAGGTTTTTTAATTCAATCCAAAGAAGTCATGCACAAAAATGTTTACTAAATTTGCAAGTTTTTGTAAAACGATTTAACAGACATTTTTATTTTATATAATTATCATAGTTTAAGAATTCATCTTGAATTAAATACTTTTAAATTTTTTCTATATAAACTACATATGTTATCTAAATTTTTTACCCATAAGAGGGATTAACTATTTTAGAACTCTTAATATTACTTGGATGCTTTAAATTTTTTTAATAAAATTTGATGTTTTCATTATTTGTACTTTCCCTTTAACAAATTTTACAATGACATTTAATTTAATCTATGCAATGATCATAATTGGAAGTATTCTCCAAATTGATGATTTATTTTTAAGTGAAAAAAAGCATTGAATGTACTGTATTGCAAATAAAAAAAAATATTAGAATTCATATTGTAAATAATCTTTTATTGCTTGGAGTGATGTCATTAATTGCATTTTGTATGTGGCAGGTATATCAGTTATCAGGAATCTACAAAACATACACCATCAACAAGATACCTTGGTAGCCAGGTTTGTTGCCCACCATAGACTGTGAAACGGCAGGCAACAAACCTGCTAGTCAAATGTTGATCAGGAATTTGATTATTTTGTAAGAATAGCATGGCGTCATATTCAGACATTCTGATTCTGCTTACAACATCATTATGATCACATCCATCTTTTGTAGCATCAGGGAGAATGCACATAACATGTCTTGCTGAATACCCATCAACTGAAGGGAAATACAATGATATGTCATTGGATACTCATTTTAATTATCTCTTGTTGCAGATGGCACTTTGAAAAGTGTCGGTTTTTTCTATCATGTTAATGGCAATGGCTCTTCCCTTTATTGTTGTAATACTATGTTTGAGCATAATAATGCACTGCTACATGTTGCTGGCATTATATGAACTTTCTTTAAAAAGAAAGTGTTTAACTTCTGGTCCAGTCAGCATATTCTCCAGATTTTTCACCAATAACAAATGCCTGGTAAACAGTTGCTAAGCTATTTACCAGAAATTTGCTATTGGTCAACTATATGCCAATCACAAGGGTAAATGAATTGTCGCATTGAGTTAAAGTTGCATTGACAAATATACTTATACATGCCATCTAACTTATATTCGATTCCATACCACTTATAAGTATACTTATATACTTATAAGTTGTATTAATGCTGCTTGATTGTTGTAAGTTCTGATCTCTTAGGAGTAAATCCAAATTTCTGGAAATTTGTTTTTTCCACATAATATATTTGTCTAATAAATGTTATTTTGTATTTTATATTTCCTCTCAATGTAGTGATTTCAATGACCATTAATATTATTTAACCAATGAAGCATCCTTTTTAAAACTAACATTTCACAAAAACTGTATTTTAATGTAACAAATTGGTCTGGCTATTGTCATATCTAATATTTTTTGTTTAACATGTAAAGACAAAACTTTTAAATACTTTCTTTTAATAGAGTAACTGGGAAAGCAATCAGACCTATATAATATATAAAAGCTATGTTTTCTGAAACATAAATTTTACAGATTATATATGCAATATATAAATTCCTCATTTATATTTCATCCATTCTTTTCATATTTGTACTTGAATTATAATTTTTCCATGCAATCTAATTTTAACATGCATTCTAATTTTTAACAAAAATTGAACTTTTAAAAGTATTTTCCAATAGTGAATGAGAGAATTTTTTCACTAAGGAAAATTTTTTTTTATTTTTTCTATAATTTTTTATAATTAACCTGTTTTTTCCATAGACTTCATATTTAAATTTAGTTTCTAGATACATTTTTAATCACTTTTATAAGACTAATTTCAGAAGGAGTATCTCTACAAGTTCATAATAATAATAATTTTGTGATTTGTTTGAATTCTGTGTATTTAATTTCAGTTAAATATTAATTTTTTAGGACTTTGGTGAATTTGGCATATCTACCAGGAAAATTCATACAGCTGATAAATTCAAAGATTCTTCTGTTATTGAAACAAGAAAAAGAAAATTTGATGAATTAGATAGTGTTATACCTGGTGAAGCCCCTTTAAAAAATCTAGTAAAACCTGTGAGGTAAAATGTTTACTATAAATTCAAGGAAATAAATAAATTGTCATGAGATTTTAATAATTATGTTCCACCTATTCATATAAGAAAATTAATAACCATAAAAATTTAAATGATAATTCTCTAATTCTCCTCTTCCTAGCAGAAATACTTGAATGGTCAGCACTGTGGCCTCTAATTCAATTCAATTCAATAGCTTGAGAACTTGATTCCCACCTCAGGCTTGGGTGTTTATAATGGTTCAGAATCTACTTTGATTATGGATCTTAATCTAATTAGCTCTCATATGCAAACTGTGGTTACTAAACAACAGCAAATAAACAAAACTGACAGGAGTGCTGACTAAAATTCTAAAGTCACCTTATAAGACTTTCTGATATATAATTTTAAAATAGAGCAATTTATTATTAAAACTATACTTTGTAAAAAAATATTTTTAGTTTTTTTTTTTTTTTTTTTTTTTTTTTTTTTTTTTTTTTTTTTTTTTTGTTTTTTTTTTTTTTTTTGCTTTGAATTTTGCCAAAAATTTGAATAAAAAAATTTTTTTTTATTTTAGTTTATTAACAGTTAGAATTTAATATTGTTATTTAAAGCACAGTTAACTTAATTGAAATCAATTTTTAAGACATTTTAAATTATTTAAAATGTATTAAAAAGTGACTACAAATTCTTTCATTTTCAAAAAAATGATCTTTGCACTCATCTTAAAAACCAATCAAATATTAATTCTATTTGTTTAGATATTTATTATGTGTTTTATCTCTAAATAAATATCCGTAATAAAAAAATTTGGGGAAATAAATTATTCTATTTTAAAATCAACTAGTGATATAAAAGTTCAAGTTATCTATTCATTTAGGGCATAAAAATTATATTCAAGGTATAAATAAATTTTTAATATTATTATTATCTTTGAAAAATACTTTATCAACTTCATAACGACTTGCAAATGAATCACAATTTTGTTGCAAAGTTAAATCATGTGTACTGTATAATTCCAACATCTTAAAATTAAGTTTTTAAAATCCCATTAAAAGTAATGTAGGTAATATGATATTCTATTAAAAAGAATGTTCTTAACTTTAATTCTGATTTCCAAATATTTCCATTCATCATTTAAGTTAGACAATAGAAAACACTAATTAGTATATATATTTAATAATACTATTAATGCTTTGTGTTAAATGTTAATTTCCTCTTTCTTATTAATTAAATTAAAATACTCCTTTTTGAGATTTTTTTTTCTCTTTTAATTGAATAAAATAATTCATTTTTACTAAAAAAATATATTTTAAATCCCTTGAATTCACTAAATCAAATATTTGTATTAAATTTTATTAAATGTTGCAAATATTATCTATTAGTTATCATTTTGAATACTTTTTAAGCTTTCATTTATTTTTTTTAATGTATAGTCATTCTTTTTGTATGCAAAAGTTTCTTAAAATGTATAGTTGAAACTTTGAAAAAGCTCTCAAAAGAAATATATTTTATTTTTGAATTAATTTTGTTAAAAATATTAAATATTTTTAAAATACATACAAGATTATTTTACATGAAATAAATTTAAATTTTAAAAGTATAATTACACAATAAAACTTGATGTGTCTCACTAGCATGTTAAAATAATCTACAACATATTGAATTTATTTTATTTATTTTCTTTTGATTTTTATATTTTTTCCTTAAATATAGCAACTCTATTGGTGTTCAAATATTAATAAAATTAGGATGGCGTCCTGGGCAAGGTATTGGTCCTAGAGTTAAAAAACAAATAGCTGGAGTAAAAGTGTATGGATGTTCTTTTCCAGATTCCTTTTCTGAAGTAAGAATTTCATTTAAAAATATCAAGAGCATAATTTTTTTTTATTCGTATTTTTTCTTTTTAAAATAAATATTTATATTCATAACTTCAATATTACTTATTTATATCATTATCAAAAGTATAATTATTGCAATTTATTTTCCAAAACTGTAAATTTTTCAGATATCTATATAAATAACTGTCTCTGTAAGTGTAATTCTAAAATAAAAATAATTTCTTTTATGCAAATATTCTATTCTAAAAAAATTCTTTCAATAAAGTAAAAATTTTTTAGCAAGTAAACACAAGATAATTACTCTAACATTTTTTTAATTAATGCACTTTTTTATTTTTAAGAAAAGTACTTGATTAGAACTTAATTATTTTACTTGCCAAATGCTTATGAAAGCATTTGACATTTATTTTAATACTTGAAAAAGTTTGAAAAAAATTCTTAGTTTTGCTCTACTTTATATTTTATAAATTGTTAACATTTATTACAAATTCAATAATAATTAAAATTAATTAGTTATTAGCTTTATTAAATAATAATTATAATAATTAGATATCATTATAATTTGTTATATTTCTAGTTGTGTTATTATATATTCACTGTTTTAATGTTTACAGCTATTTGCATAGTCTGTAAGCATCTGGATATCTGTGAATTATTTTTTGTTACTGGTACCCTCTTGAGTTTTCTGTATTTTATTTTTTAATGTATTATGTGTTTTATCCAGATTTTAGTATTTAAAGTAAAAGACCTAAAAAATAATTTAGGTATTTTATTTTAAATATTAAAATTTAAAAAAATATATATTAAAATATTACCTATTTAAAAAAATAAAATTGTTATTTTAATTTTTTCAAAAACATTAAATATGTTTAAAAAATTATAAATCAGTTATTTGTTTAAATAATTAAAATGCTGATATATGTTATAATTCTGTTTTTCTTTATTTATTTAATGAAAGTTGAATTACAATTTGCTTTCTTTGTGTGAAGATGAACCTGAAAACCTTTTTTCATTTTTGTAAGTAAAACTTTAGGCGCAATATTTGTACAACAAAGCAATTGTTATTCGTTAAAAAATTTAACAAGCATCAGTGTTCTTCCATTTTATAAACATTCATGTATATTATCAGGATGAAAGATCTGAGAAGCAGAAAGCTGGCCTATTTATGCTTATAGCTTATCTATATCAAGAGTTATCTCATACCAGTATTTATCCGAACTCAAAATAAGTGATAATAATTTTAAAAAATGAAAGTGTGACTGAAAAGTTCAAAGAAAATTAGAAAGAAGTAACAAATCTAAGGCACTTTCTCCTGATTCTTTTTCATTCTTCCATCACATTTAAATTCTCGTTTTTTATAGTCTTGCATTGACCTGTAATATCCATTCTTTCAAATGTTCTAGTACTGCTTGTTTCTAAGCTATGAATATTATATTCACTCCTATTGTTATTTATAAATAATAACATTAATAATCTAACCATGTGAAAGAAACTTGTTAGAATGGTATGGTGCCTTTGCAGTCACAGAAATGCAATTTGTCTATGGCTTTCAGTGATTTGAATGTTCATTGTTACATTACTAGATCTGCATTCTTATATTACTAGACCACATGCAGGAAATAATTTAGAAAATATATATAAAACTCCCTAATGATTAACAGAGGGATAACTTCACATTTTTAATCCAATCTAAATTCATGAAGTATTTATAGATTCTTTTAGATTTCACTTTTTACAGTTTATGGGAGGGAGCACAAATAGTTCACTAAGATTTGCATAATTTATTTGCAAATTCCTTCAGTCCTTGTAGATAATTTCCTTTGAGAACAATTTTAAAATCTTCAAAATTTCAAAACTGTGATGCATTTACCTCAATTTATGATTTAAACAAAATTTGCAGTACTCCTTTGTACAATATTTGTAACTCCATTTTGCTTTGATTACCTTACATACAGCATAGTTTTATTCCCAATATGTATTTATAAATTTATTCCCGGTATGTATTTGCATTGTAAATATGCTCTAGTAGCATTTTTATTTATATCCATTTCTAAATTACTTTTTTAAATTAAAAAAGAAAATCGAATGAGTTTTCATGATAAACAGTTTTGTATGTATTTTTATTTACTTTAAAAAAGTTAATAATTTATACTAACTTTGTATATATTTTTTGTAATGAATAAATAAAATACAAGGGTAACTTTTCTGGTTAATAGGCATTCTTTGTCACTTTTGTAACTTGTTTAATTTAAAATCCAATCAATTTTTCAATGTTATGTTTTACTTATATATGTAATATTATAAGTGAACATTTCATATAATCTTTTCTATTAGAAATTTTTATTTATCATAGCTCAATGTTAAGGAAGTAATATATATTTGCATTTTTATTGGCTGATTAATCTGTTAATTATATATTTTATCTGTGTAATTTTTTAAGACTTTCAACGGTCCTGCGTGGAGGATAAAATGCACCAAATTGGCTTGTTGCGTCAGAATGTTTTCTTCCATTTGTATGACATAAATTGATTGTGTACATGTGCAAAATTTGTTTTGTGTATAGTAACCTTTGAAGCATTTGATTTCATTTAAAAAAACAATTTAAACTTTTGAAATGGATGATGTAATGTTTATATTTCGAAATGTTTTTAGAAAGTAAAATTTTTGAATATTAGTTTGCAGTGAATTTTTTTTATTTTGAGTTTATTAATTGAAATTTACTTTGAATATTTATTTTAAATTTATAAAATATATTTATTTTCAACTTGTTTTCATTGTAATATTTGAGTTCTAATAATTGTGTGTAGCAAGCACTAGATAAGTATGGATGATGATAAATTAAATTTACATTTGTTTTGAAATGTTTGATGTGCTGTTGATGTTAAGTTTATTTATCATTAAACTTTTTAAAGTTTGATGATAAATGCAATTTGATTCATACCTTGCATAGTATATATGACTACATAATTATTCAGAAAAAATCGTGATGGAATTTTTGGAAGTTATAAAATTTGTCCATTGTTTGACCAGCTGATGTTTAAAATCTGAGTTTTCTTTAAAATGATTTTATTTAGGTTATAAATTTAGCTTTGTTGCCAAGTTTAATCTGAGGTTAAATTACACTATACTGAAGTTTTCTCAAGGTAGTTCTTTTACCCAGTTAAATAAAATTCGAGTTTTTACTAGAAAGATTAATTATTTATGTTACTTATTAAGCTTTATTGCTTGATTGTAACTTGTTGTAGGCTGCATTATACTCAGTTTATAAGTAATTTTTGTGAAATTAGTTTTTAGTTATCAGCATTTTGATACTTCTACAATAGATAATTATAAGGAAATATTCGAAATTTTGATATTTGGAATTTAAAATGACGTAAGATTGCAAAGTTGAAGTTTGAGAGGATTGGTATTTGATAACCGTATATTGTGTATAGTGACGTAATTTAGGTTGGCGAGATAACTGTGCAACTCTTGGCGCAAAAATTGGAAACCATGCCAAACTCACACAAGACCTAGGATTTTACCATTTTTGATACTGACTTTTAATTAATAGAACAAAAAAAAAATTCTGTTAACACAAAAAGTATTGACAATAAAATATAATTTTTTCATTTCATTTCATTTTTATGATTTACTTTATAGGATGAAGATCCTTATGCATTAGCTTATACCTTTGCTCCTGAAGATACAAATGCTGATTTTTACAAGCCTAAAGATAATACTTTTGGTCTGGGATATACTGGTTTATCTAAAGAATCTGTTCTTAGTTCTCGTATCGATGAATGTAATCCAACAATTACTAAGACTTATCTTAAGAAAGATAAAAAGAAGCTCACCATATCTGGTCAGGTTAGATATTGTTAGTTATATTTTTAATCACATGTTAATATTTGCAAATATATATATTGATTCTTAAAGTTAATGTTTCACTTCTATTTTAAATTATTTAGAGACATCAATTTTTGAACATATAGTTATATTTATTTCAGTATTTTAAACTTATAAAATTATTAAATTATTCTTTTTAATGCTTTAGGCATTTGGTGTTGGTGCTTTTGAAGATGATGATGAGGATATTTATGGTAAAGATGATATGTCACAATATGACTTTTCAGATTTAGACCACAAATCAGATAAATCATCCATCACTTATGGTAATTGAGTTGAATTTTGTTTTATATCTGTTTTTCTATGGAGTAGGATATTGTTTATATTAACATACCTTTATATTAAAATAAAAACTTATCTTCCTATATGTTTAATATATTTTAATGCTAATTTTTAAAAAATCAAAGAGGATTTGAAAAATTAAAAGTAAATTTTTTAATGAAATATTAGTTAATTATCTTAATGAAATATAGACTTGAAATAAACATTTTTAGATTACTTAGGATTATATTTATTCATGAATGAGTTTATTTCATTTTATTTGTTAAATTAGATTTATAGTAATTTTAAGGTGCATATAAATTTTAATAATATTAATTACAGAAAAATATTCTTATATTTTTTTTATTTGTTTGTTTAGTTTTATTTTTATTTTTTTTTCCCCTTTATGAAACTTTCAAATTTTATTTTTATTAATTTTTTATTACTCTTCAAGCTATAGTAAATTCTTTCTGAATTGCTGTATGAATAAGTAAGATTACTAAAATATCAAAAATGCAACATTTAGCCATGCATAAATTTACTGAAGCTAATGTAATATTTTTTAATACTGAGCTCATTTACTATTCATTATTTTGCTATGATTAAATGCTATTTTTTTTAGAATTTTATTGATGCTAATGAAGATCTTTTTTTTTAAATTTTAATTAGTTATTTAAATGGCAGTTATGATAAAATTTCATTTTTATTAACTTTATAATTATGCATAAATATTTTTAAAAATTGCTTCTTGAAGAAAATTAACTAATTTTAAAAGTAGTGATTAATAGCACTAATTTTAAAAGTAGTGATTACATATTTTGCAGATTGTCCATCATGTAATGTATCAAAATATTTTATTAATCATTTGAAACTATTATTTCAAGCTTAAAACAGCAAATTTTTAATATCTTTAATCTAGATTTAATAATATTTTATTTAAGTTTAAAAAATTCCTTTCTTTTTAATTTACTTTAAGTTATAAATATCAATATACCTTTGAAATTTTATATTAATTTTCTCAATTTAAAGTAAATTAAATATTTATTTAATTAATAATATTTGCTTTATAATATAATATTATAAAGCAACTATCTGATTGAATTAACTAATTTTGGTATTACTAAATAGTAATGTTTTATCTCCAAATTGCTACAAATAAGGAAATCAGTCACAAACTGCCATGACTTCAAGAATTTCCTCTACTTGTAAAACCGCTTTAAATTGTTTTCTAGTGATCGTGCCACTCAAAATAATGTGAAGTGAACCTGTAATTTTTGTAAAATTAAACAATAAATAGATTTAATATATATATGATTAATTTTCTATTTTGGTAATATATTCTTTTAATATTTTTTAGATTCCAAAATTAATAAGAAAAGTAGTAATGTTTTGGAAGGGTTTTGCTTAGCCTCTCATCCTCCTATAACTAAACAATATTACCCACCTCCAGAATTACCACCTAATTATAGACCAAAGTGCATTTTGTCAAAGAAATCTTATCCAAGTGAATCTGGATTCACTCCTCGACATAAACTGACTGCTGGGGAGCGTTCATATTTGCTTGGAGAAAAGAAATTTGAATCATTTAGTCTAAAATGTAAGTGAATTTTGATTTTTGGTTTTTAAATTATCTTCCTTTATTTTTATTTTAATCACTTCCTATGTGTATTCTTTTTATTATACTTTTCAACATATGAAGGTTGACTGCACTATGTACAGTTTATTTCAAATTGCTGTGTATATAAGGTAATTTTACAATTTTAGTTTCTTAAATTAACCTTAAAATATTTTATGTGATAAGAAGTAACAATCCCTACTTTCTAAAGTATTTTTATTCTGTTAATAATGGAAGACCTAAATTTGCAATATGAAACTAATAATCACAAAATACTCTTGTAATTTCTTGACATTAAAACTAAATTCCTTGGAAATTCTCTTCTAATCAATTACTAATATCACTACATTGAAGGAAAAGCCTTTGATATTGTACTTTCCTAGTTTCTTGATTTTGATTTTAATCTTCTCATTACACAAAAAAGTTATCATGATTCATTCATTTTTTTAAAACTTAAAATACTGAAAAAAATCAATAAAACATCTTAATTTTATTAAAAATCTGAAATTGTCATAGAATTTTATCTTTGCTAATATTTCTAAGTTATGATATTCTTGATTAAAATTCAGATATTTGATCAAGAATAAATGCACTTTGTAGTAATAGAAATAATATTAATAAAATAATACAAATCTCTTAAAATGTTAATCACAATTCTTTGTTGGTAGTGAAATAAGCCAATAATGTTTCAAACAACTATGATTTTTTTATTTCATTTTTCCTTTTCCTGTATATGAATTTCATAAGATTTACACTAATTGCAATTTGCTATTATAATAAATATTATATATAATAAATGCTGTGATGCTAATTAAAAGCATGAGTAATATATAGTTGTGTATTTCAATTAAATCAGTTTCAATTTGTTAAACATTTAAAATAGGAGAATCTAAGGGAGGAATTCAAAGTGAACTGAGATCTTGCATATTCCACTTTAAAAATGTTATGTACTTTTGAATCTAATTTAACTGTTTTCTTTAGTTTCAAAATCAATTTCAATCACTCATTTAGTTTAGATAAAATTCTATACTGAGATTATTAGTTTATCTGTTGATGAAATTAAAAAAATTGAATAATGAAGGTTTTTGTAATACCCTTTGGAAAATGTTCAATATTGAAAAAATCCTTTAAAAAAATTTTTAGATCTTAAACGTTGAAAATTTTAAAGCTTGCAAACCCCCTGGATTAGTGTCATTCCTATTCTTAAAATTATTTTTATTGGTTGTTATTAAATGAAATTGTTGTGAATCAAAGTTAACATTTTTTGGTGTGAATGCTCATAAAAGGCATTAAAGCTAATGCAGATAGAAATTTAGGGTACTTTATTTTAACTTAAAACATGTTCAGTAACAATAGAAAATTTAAACATTTCCTACCATCATGTATATTTAATTATAATGGTTTACTGTATTGATAGGTTAAATATATATATAAGTTTTAAAAAATCTAATTTTTTTATTTATTATAAAATTAAAGTAAACAATAATTTCATAAGAAATTTGCTTAATCTTATAACTGTAAATGGATCAATTCAAAAATTGTATGAAATTCAGAAATTATATTAAACTTAAAGATCAATGGTTTACATTTTTTTTAAATAATATATTTTAGTTTTCAATAATCTATGCAGTATGATATTTTTGTATCATTTTATGTTTTTAGGGATTACAGTAAATATTTTATCTGTTTACTCTTTTATTGAATCTTTTGCTTTTCTTATAAAATTCCTATAGCTTATGATAATATCTTTAGAGTATTATTCATTTTGTTCAATATTTCCTCTTTTGCGTCTTCTATGCCAATAAAGCTTATTTAGAAAATAAATGCTAACCGTATTGTTCTTAATCATTAGATGCATCAACCATTGATTATAAAATGTAATTATTTTTGTAACTTTCTTTCTGAATTTTTTTATTTAATGAATGCCAAACACATTTATTTTAAGGCTTGGTGCTGAATTTTTATTTCTTTTGTAACAGTCGTTTACCAAAATTTGGTGACATTAATTCTAATTCCCTGTAAATTATGCAACATTTATATAATAGTTTTAATTTTCTCTTATTGAAAACAAGATTGATTTTTGATAAAAAATTTTGAGTTTATGTTTAAAATTATGCAAGTTTTGCATTTAATTATAAAATACACTACTGGCCATTAAAATTGATACACCAGGAAGAAATGCAGATAACAAAATGATATTTATTGGACAAATATATTATACTAGAAATAACAAGTGATTAAATTTTCAAAAAATTTGGCTGAATAGATCCTGAGAAATCAGTACCCAGAACAACCACTTCTGGCAGTAATAACAGCAGTTATACACCTGGGCATTGAGTCAAACAGAGATTGGATTGCATGTACAGGTACAGATGCCCATGCAGCTTCAACACGATGCCACAGTTCATGAACCGTAGTGATGGCGTTTAGGGACGAGCCAGTCGCTCGGCAACCATTGACCAGACATTTTCTATTGGTGAAAGATCTGGAGAATGTGCTGGCCAGGGCAACAACCGAAAATGCTCCGTATCAAGGAAGGTCCGTACAATACCGGCAACATGCGGTCGGGCCTTATCCTGCTGAAATGTAGGGTTTTGAAGGGCTCGAATAATGGTAGAGCCACAGGTCGCAACACACCAGAAATGTAACGTGCACTGTTCAAAGCACCGTCAATGCGAACAAAAGGTGACCGAGACGTGTATCCAATGGCAACCCATGCCATCACGCCAAGTGATGGGCCAGTATGACGATGATGAATGCCCACTGCCAGTGTGCGTTTACCACGATGCCGCCAAACACGGATGCAACCATCATGATGCTGTACACAGAACCTGGATTCATCTGAAAAGATGACGTCTCGCCATTCGTGCACCCAGGTTCGTCGTTGATCACACCATTGAAGGTGCTCTTGTCTATGACGCAGCGTCAAGGGAAGCCGCAGCCATGGTCTCCGAACTGTGAGTCCATGCTGCTGCAAACGTCGTCGAACTGTTCGTGCAGACACTTGTTGTCTTCCAAACGACCCCGTTTCTTGACTCACTGCTCGTGACGTGGTTGCACGATCCATTACGGCCATGTGGATGATATGCCTGTCTTCTCGGCTGCTAGTGATAGGTGGCCGTTGAGATCCGTAATCCCGGTACGCTACAATTCGAACTTTATCAAAGTCAGAAACGTGCTGGTACGCATTTCTCCTTCTTACACGAGGCATCACTACAAATATAATTTGTGTATGATGAACCGGCTGAACAATTTCCTCATTTAAAGACAATGTAGGTGTCGCTACTGGCGCCTGCTTTGTCTGGTCTGAATGTGCTGAAAAGCTAATCAGTTGTATATCACAGCACCTTCTTCCTTTCGTATAAATTTCACGTCTGTAGCTTGTCACCTACTTGGTGTAGCAATTTTAATGTCCAGTAGTGTATTTATTTAGTTATATTTAAAAGTTATTTGTTTCGAGTATTGTGCATCATGATTCATTGAAAAGTTGAGATATTATTTATTGTTAATATGTTTTGTTTTTATTGTGCATTATAATTTATATATTAACTTTTTTTGTTTTACTTTTTATATTTCAAACTTATCATCTGCTGTTTAAAATTAAAAACAAATATAAAATGACTAAATATTCACTAGAGAATTATTAATGATTTAAACATAGTGTGATAATTATTTGTGTTTTATATATTTATCAAGTCAAACATGTTGAAATTTGTTTAACTTAAGGCCAAAAAATAATTTCTTAATTAAGATATTCAGATGATTTTTTTATGTGTGTATTTTAGGAAGTTTTAACAATCTTTATAAAGAATTTTTTCTTTATGCATTCAAATATTAATGTGTTTTGATTATCAAAAGCTAAATTTATTGTTTTTTTATGAACATTAAGACAAAATCTGTTTTTTTATTATTTAGCACATGTTCTACCTGTCAAAGAAAATAAACAAGTAGCTCAAAGCAGAGAAGAAATATCAAAACCAGTTAATAAAACTCATACTTTTAAACCTTTTCCTAATGATTCTGCTAAGCAAATAAGATATGAGGAGTATTTAAAATTGAAAAATTTAGGAGGTGAGTAATAGACTCATTTTCACTAATTTTTGAATATTTTAAATTTTTTAAAATAAAGTTAAAATGATAAAGTTCAACAATTCTCACTTTTTATTTTTATATCTTTCATAATAATAAATTTTATTTATTTTAACTATTTTTTGTGTCTAAAAATTGTTCTTTTATGTAAATAATTTTATACAATTACAATGAGACATTTATAATTAAAATTATACATTAATAGTGGTAAATTTTGTTATTTGCATCTGGAGATCATTTTAACATCAGTTTATTTTGAAATTCTCAAAACCATGATAATTTTATCTTCTTCAGATTTGACATCAGATACTTGTTAAATCTTTGTTAATTTGTATTATTTGGTAAGCAAAATATATACATAAATTGTAATTTCTTTGAATAATTTAAATACTTAATTATAAATTATTTTATATACTTAATACTAAATTATTTTAATTAATTTTCAAATACTTTAAATTTATTATTGTTAAGAAATTAAAAGTATTTAAAATTTAATTTAAAGGAAATTTTATATAAAAAAAATTTTAGTATTTTTCCAGATTCAGATTTTTTTGGGAAATCAAAATAGATTTTATCTAATATTTCTCTTTTTGTTAAATAATCAGTTTCACTATTGCAGTAAAAATTATAATCCAAAATTTTCTTTCATTTGTACAAATCCGGTGAGGATTAATTCCTCATATTCAATTGAAATGTTGATACATATTCTATAGAAATGTAACTACTTTCGTGTTACTACATAAGTAACAAAATTTTCATTTAAAGAAACAAGTAATATTTGAAGGAGCTGTATCTAGTATTATTTTATTTCTCATTCAAATAGCCTAAATTGTTCACAAAATATAGGAGTAAATGCAAGTCATAATAAAAAGCATTGTAAAAAGTATTATAAAAAGATTGTAAAACATAAAAGCATCTCTTCAAATGAAAAAAAAAAAAAAGAAAAGAAAAGAAAAAGAAAGAAAGAAAAAAATCCAAAATAAAGAGTATAGTATAATAATAGCATAAAAATATGGAAGAATATTCAATTTAATATTTCTTATATTTCTCAACTGATTATTTAGCTTTCAGTGATATAGCAATTATGAATATTGTCAAACATGAAAAACTTTGGTGTCTTAAATTATTCACCAGATATTTTTTAATGATTTATATGGTATTTCACCCATTTCCTAGTCACTATCAAATTGTAGTTCTATCAATAATTACAATGATCATGATTGATATCATTAATAATTATGTAATTGCTTCTTTTTACTTAAAGGATTTTTGTGGAATAATTTTTCCTTTTGATTCTTAGTTTATTAATTAATTTAATTTTAAGAATTTTCAAAAATGACCCTTTCCAAACAGTTATGTCTTTCCAAATACATGATTATTTGCTCAAAAATACATTTCAATCAATACATTTCATAAACAAATTATCTAAGCCTAGCATAAAATTAAATTAATAAGGCCTAAAAAATCCAAAAAATAATTTTTATTTTTCATAAATAAATTTGAAGTTTGAAACATCAAATAACAAATAAATACAAAAATGTTTGTAAATATAAAAGTATATCAACTTAAGTAATGATCTATATTTATTTATTTATTTGCCAAACTTTCTAGATTTGTCCATTAAAAATAGAAATTGAATTACTTAAAGGAAAAAATAAGTAACTTGTTGATGTATTTAACATATTTTTATGAGATTAATAAAAAGTCCTTCCAAAATTCATCAAACACTGCTTTAATGCTCTGTATATTTTGTTTTGTTTTTTTCCAATAAATCAAAGACATTTAAGAAACCTTAGTTAAACTCTAGGAAAGAAGAAATTTAAAAATTTTGACACTAATAGTTATCAAGCTTAATCAGGATTTCTCAATTTGTTTGTGTTAAAAATTGATATTTATTGTATACATTCTCTTATTATAATACACTCATATTGTAACAATTTTTTTTAAAATATTTTGCTTTTATAATTTTATTGATTATTGTTTCATTTTCTGTTATACATGATAAAACATTGAATTACTTTGGGTTACATCAATTTTGCTGAGTAAAAACTGTAATCCTTTTATAAATTGTAAAATTTCAAAACTCTTCACATTTTTCAGTTACATTTCATTTTTACAGTAAATGAAGTTTGTAAGCATTAATACCTGAAATATAATTACATATATTATAATCAATTAAATTAACTAAGTACTTTATAAAAATTCAAATGAAATATATTAAATTTAACATAAAAATCAAATTTTGTTTAAAATTTAATCATTTTCCAGCTAGATATAAAATATCTGCAATATGATTTTTTTTTTAATATTAAGAAAAAAATAATATGAAAGTAATAGAAATGAAGTCAAAATTAATTATAAAAAAATCACTAAAACAGAATTGCAAAGCTAAGAAACATGAAAACAAACAGCAAATATATAGCATGTAGAGGGAATCCTCTTTGACTTTCTCTTCGCTTGTTGTATGTGTAATGTCGACAGTAATGCTACAGTATTTATTAAAATTATCCATTATATTTTTTTTATTAAAAAATTAAGAGTTTTAAACTTTAAAAAAAAAATAATTAATGCATAGTTTTGGAACTTGATATTTTGGGCAACTTAGTGACTAGTACTAATTTCATAAAATTTATTAAATGTCAAACATTTTTTGAAAACTTTAGACAGAGGTTGAAGAAATAAAATCTTTTCTGTAGGCTCCAATAGCTTGAAAAAAATTATTGAAATTTTATATGGTAAATACAAAAATTATGTTTTAGTATAAAACCTAAAAATTCTGTTCAATATACCACTATGCTTTCATTTATAAGACCAATTCTCATTATTATTAAGATTTAAATACCTCTTTTACCTCATTCAAAAATTTAAGTTAAAATGATTTTGCCTTAAAAGGTAATGACAAAGGTCTTTAATTAGTGGTCAAGAATCCTACATTATCCTTAAAATGGATCAACAGAATTGCTTGGTTGAAAATTTAATGAAAAGTACTTTAGTAAAGCCTACATATGTCAAAATAAAGCAGCATCTCTTTATATATTTTCAGGCGAACAAATAAATTGTATATTGCAATGATGTAAATATAATAATTGTACTGCATGTTTTTCTGAAAAATGAAAACACTTATTAATTGCTCAAAAAGGAGTTTAAAATGTATTTATTAAAAGTCTTATGATGGCAACAAATTAACTTGCTTTCATATTAATCCAATGGATAGAAATAAATAAACTGTATGAATTAATTTAAGCTTCTTCATGAGATCAGCATTAGATTTGTTAATTATAATGTAAAGGTTACTGCAATATTATTAAGTCAACACAGATTCTGTTTTGTTTTCTTAATATTTATTCTTTTTATATCTATGTTACAACCTTACATTCATTTGGCTAAAAATGAATTGCCTGTCAGGGAAGTAATTTATTTAACAAAATTTTATTTTCTTCTCTTCAAATAAGTTTTTAATGATAAGTTAATGAAATAATGCATAAAAGTTCTGAATAATTAAAACATCTGCTCTAATTATCTTTTCTCTAATTTTCATTTATCAGCTTCTATAGTAAGAAAAGTGAAAGCAGATATTTACTTATAACTCTTGTATTATGTATTTAATTACATATGAATATTTTTTATTACATTGTAAATAATGATATGAAACAAGCTATTTATGCCTTTTCATATTTGGTTAAAAAGTTATTCTGCGTCTTCAAAACAGATTATAACAAATTTTATTCATATTCTGTTAATACCATTTCAAAAAATAGATGCATATATGAATGTCAAATTGTATTTTCTGAAAAATAGTTTAGACATTTTACCATCAATTCTTGATTTTAGCCAAGAACAAAGCTAGTACTGCCTCTGAATTACAAAAAAACATTAAAATATAAAAGTAAGAAAAAGCTGATTATTGTTGCAGCTTCAAGCATTAAACCTCATATTGAAGATGTTCCAGAAAATCATTGAAATGATAGTTTTTGACTGATTAATTGCTGCTTTTAAAATTATGAGTTTAATTCATAATTAATAATTTTGTGGCTAAGGAGCAATTGATTTATAATGAGTAAACAAGGTTTTATAAATTTTTTTGTTTAGAGAATAAATAATGTAATAGTAGTGCAAAATTAAATAAAATATCATTTAAAACAAAAAAAAAACTTTGGTATGATTTATTTCTGATTGTGTACCTAATATTAACAACATAAAGTTATAGAAAATAAGTTAAAATTTTTAATTTAGAGAAAAAATATTTTGGTTTGTCAATATGAGCTATAAATAACATTGAAAGATTAAGTAATTTCTGTGTGTTTTGTATCGTTTATTATGATAATATGTTTGTCTTCATCTTGTAGAAACAGAAAAGTTTGTTCAGCCTTCATCAATGACAGAATGGGAAAAACAACAGGAATTAGAAGAATTTGCTAGAGCTGCAATCCTTTTTAAGCCCTTATCTACTGCACTAAGTTCTAAATTTGAATCACGGTCTCATCTAAGCGTTGAACATGAAATAATGGATGCTCTAGAAAAGGCCAAGGTTTGAAATATATTTTACTTATGTTACATTTTTGGTTATTTTTGTAATTTTTTAATAGATTATCTATATTTTTTCATAAAATTTTAAATAGTTTTTTTTTCTATTTAAAAATTTATAAAAGGACAAATTATGAATTACTATGTAAATAAGAAAAAAAATCATTATCTTTAATCCATAGAAGTATTGTGTTTGGGGAAACATTCCGGTGTAAAAAATTCCATATAAATTGTCTCTTACTATGCACAGTTCTTCATAAGAATTTTCAAATATGATAGTTTTTTCTACGTTTCATTATCATAGTTATGTTCTAAAACGAAATATTAATTTTGAATAATTTATTTTAGACTAAATTTCTACTCATAATCTAAATTTAAGAAATCTGCAACACTTACTCCAAAAAACTGTTGCCCTGTTCCAGCAGTCTGCAAAATCACTTTTAATGTTATGCCATAAATTTCTAAAATTTTGTTATTTGAGGCATAATTTTCATAAAATAACTGCTTTAACTAAATGATCCTAAAGATAAATTTCATTTTGGTTTCAGTATAAACCATAAAATATGTGTACAAATAAAACCTGAAAATACAGAAAGTAAAGTGTATGAAACTCATATAAAGTCATGATGAAAACTATCTTATCAAAAAGTCATTGATAAGTCATTTTTTATCAAAAAAATTATACCTCAGAATATTTTCTATTCAAAAAATTAATTCAATTTTATAAAAAAAAATTGTGTATTGATTTATCTGTTCATTTGCTTAATATTTCAAATCAGTTTTCAAAAGTGAAAATAAATATGAGCATCTTGATAATGTAAGAAGATAAAAGTTAATATTTTAAAAGAAGGAAATGCATAGTATTATATTTGTATAATATTATGCATTTTTTTTTCTTTTAAAATATTAACCTCATTCTTTGTATAATAATATTATATTTGTATAATATTATTCATATAATATATAAATTGTTATTAACATAGAGATAATATTCATATTCTTATAAAATTTCTTTATTTAAAACATTTATTATTAAATAAATGATTTTTAAAAAAGTTTGCAAAAAGTGCTTTTTTTATCATGTATCAAATTTTAAAAGTTTATAAAATAGCAAAAGTGATTCCTGTACAAAGAAATACTTTCTCTTTTGTTTCTTTAGTCTGATAAAATTATTTATATTTATCTATTTGATAAATGTTATTAAATTCATTTAGACTTTTGCTGTAAAATATTATTTAAAAATGTAAATTTGTTAAGTAAGGCATCACTTCTATCTATAAATATACACAAAATTACTTTCAGTTTTGATTTTAAAATAATATAATATTATAAGATAATTATCATTATATATCATTAAAGTTTCTTTCTTACTTTTTGCTCAAGTGCAAAAATCTTAGTGGAAAGTCTTCATTTTACATGCTTTGATTATAATGTAGGCTAACTCTCTGAAAATAATATTATTACTTACTAAAATATTGCATATATATAAAAAAAAATCTCAGTAGGTTGGATGTCTTCTTTGTTTGTTTATTCTAAGAACTTTTTAGGGTAACACGAACTTAGCATCATTTAAGGGGGAGAATTTATAATGGTATAATACTATTTATAGTTACTTTATATGTGTATCTGATATGCATAAGCTAAACAAATGTTGCTTTGGAGTCAATTAGCTGTGTACAATAAAAGCTCTTTTAAACTAATTTAATTTACATAAGCAACAGTTTATTAATATAAGGAGTTGTTTGTTATCATAACTAAATACATTAATTATGAAGAAAATAAGTTATTTAAATTCAATAGATTATAGGTAAACAGTATATATAGGTAATCAATTAGATTATAGGTATCAACACATATAAGTAATCAATATGTTGAGCTTTAATAAAAAGCTTAACATATTGATCACTTCATCGTATAAATTGTATTGAACATGAGATTTTTGTCTGTGATAAGTTTATCACAAGTATTGTGATTTTTTTTAAAGAATCCCTACAGAATTGCTCTGATAAAAACTATGTAAATATATAACAAAATCGGATAATTTCAGATGTCGAACTGAAAATGCAACTCATCTCTATAATTTAGCATGTATGCAGCAAAATATATAATCAATTTCATTGTGAAAACAATCCTCCTACTATCAAGTGCATGAATTAATATCTCATGAGTGTCTTTTGTTCATCTTATGTAACAAAATGTAACGATTGTAGACAATAGCTTTGTTCAGACGTAAAAACTTATTTAAAAATATTTCTTATAATCAGTTGAGGTTTTGTTGATGCTGTAAGAACTTCATAATGCTTGATTGCCTTTGACTTTTTATAAAGTTTATTCTTTCCCTTTATTAAAGTAAAAATAACATTACATAATATTAAATTAATATCTCTTACATTTGGTTTTTGGTGTATTGTTAAATAAGCGTCAAAATGTTTACCCATGTCTATTTATAACCAGAATTTGTCCATTGTATTTTCTTGAATTATGATTGTGACATTTTATTTCTTGAAATATGCTTTTAATATTTTGTTTCATGAATTGATGTTGATTTAAACTGAACTCTTATTGTTATCAGTTTAAATTATCTTTTATTACTTCCAAACTTCTGTAGATAGATTTAACATATTTCATTGAAAAAATAATTCATAGACTCTAAAAATTTAACCAAATTTTCATTCATTATTTTATAAGAAATGTTTTCAGAAATGAAGTCAAGTATTCGATTTTTGATTTCATCTTTAAGAAAGTTTTGCCAAATTTATTAGCTTAACAAAATTTAAAATAGTTTAAACTTTTTACCTTTCAATGCTACAACATATAAATAATTATTGTATTTTATAATTGTTTTATAAAAAACCTAGTATAATATTGTTCACTGATGTTAATTAAATAATTTTTATTTAAATTTCCAAACTATTTTTAATAATTTAATCCATTAAGAATCGAATAATTGTTAAAAATTATTTGAATGCTTTATTTTTATTTTATTTTTTAACCAGAAGTACTTAAAATAGCAGAAAGAAATATTTCTGCTTTTACTATTTTAATTCATATTAATTTCTCTCTCATTATATACCTCAAATTCCTTGTGTATGTCTTTAAATTATACTGGTGTATGTCTTTAAATTATACTTTATTATTATACTCATATTCTTTTAAAATTTTCCATAAAACTGTAACATATTTAAATCCTCTAATTGGAAAGTTTATTATTGATAATGAAATCATTTGTATTATTTATATGTATTATGGTAAATTAAACTGATTTGATTTCTTAGCAATGTATAAAAAAAATTAATTCTCTTTTGAAAATAAAGCTTACCAATTTCTTGAAATATGAATGCTGATCATTTTCTTAACTACGTAATTTAATAACAATTTTTAATTAATAACTCATTCATTAGTTTTTAAAAAATTACTTAAGAAAATTTCATTTCATTTTTTTCAAAAATAATATTAATTAGAATTATTGTTATGTATTTGATATGAAATAAAAATTTTAGAGAATATATATGTTTAGGAATATTTACCAAATTATTAAAACTTATGTATTTAATGCTTAAAAATTTTCTTGCAATTTGTATTATGTAAATTAAATTATTTAGATTTACAATATTTCATAGTTAATTTAACTAAAATTTGTGAATTCTTAATTTTTATTACTATACTGGTATTCTTTTTTGCAATATTTAACTTTTGTTGAATTATCAGTTTTAATATATGTTTAAGGATGTCTGAAAATATAAAATACGATGATAAAAATGTTTTTAAAACCAATTTCTTTTTTGGAGTAGTTTTTCAAAACTTTTATCTCAGATAATTTATGATAATTAATATTATATACTAGAATTCCTGTTAAATTAAAATAATTTTTTTATTTAGCAGGAGAAAAATCAAAAACCATTACTTAAAAAGAAATTGGTTGGTTTAAAAAATAGAAAATCTTTTGAGTGGTATCCATCTTCACTCTTATGCAAGCGTTTCAATGTACCCAATCCTTACCCAAAGTAAGTAAATTAAATTTTTATTGCATAATTTAAGTAGAATATTCATGATATATACATATATTTTTGTTTTATATGATGATTTTTATTCCTTGATTCATCATTTTAAATAGTATGGTAACCATTAATATCTCTAGTAATATGTATTAAAAAAAGCTCATTCTATCTCATAATGCTATTTTTTTTAAGAATCAATTATTTTCTTCTAGAATTGAAAGTATTGTATCTTTATGAAAACCTGTAATCACTAGATTTATTTCCTAAATATAAATATTTCAGTAATTTTTTAAAGAATAAGTGTTTTTTAATAGAAAAGTTTTTGAAATTAGAATTAAAGAAAGGGAATTAATATAAACTTTTAAAATTATAATAAAAAAATTAAAAAATTTAAAAAAAAAAATCCTAAAAGTCACTGGTGAAAATGTATTGATATAGATTAAATATATTTTGATTAAATATTTGAAAACAAAATACTTTTACTTATTAATATTAATAATTATGTGCAAATAATAGCTTTTTATATGAAAATCTGTTATTTTAAAACTATTTTTTCAAATTAACTTACAGTTTTTAATCAGTTTAAAAAGATGTAATTAATATATTAAAATTACTGGATTTAAAATGAGCTTTAATTATCATTGTAATATGAATAATTTGTTCCATTTTAATAATGTATATTATAAAGCCCATTGTTTTTAACATTTATTTTTGTTAATCTACATTAATTCAATGGCATTTTTTACTCTATGCTCAAAGTTCTATATATAAGTTGATAAATTAATGCTTCTGAAAAAAGAAAATGCTGCCATATTGGTAAATACTATAATAATTCAGAGCTGAGTTTTAACTGATGGAATTGTAGAATGTTAAATTAAATCAAAATGCAGCAAAAGTGCAAAAAAATTAAGAATTTAAAAAAAATAATAAATACTATAAAGTTTATAAATAGTATTTGTATTCTAGTTATTTAGTGTTTGGTATACTTATAATAAATAGTGATTTTAAGGTCAAAGTTCCAATCAAATATTTTATAAAGTGAATGATACTGTTCTTTTTACTTTCACAATATTAATTCAGAGGAAAAGTATTTTAGATCACATAGAGAATTTCAAATAAAAAAAAATGAAAAATATATAAAAAATAAAGTAGAAACTTCAAAATTTTTTATGTTTATTTTATAAAATACAAACATAATAAACTTAAATATTATAAAAATGAAAAAGTAAATTATTTTCTAAATAGTAATAAATTGTAACAGATCACTTCTGAGATGCTGGAAGTGACTGTTCATATATTAATATTGACATCCATTGTTATGAAGTTCAATATGCAAATATAAAATTATGTTCTGTGAAAATGTCTTTCTTAAAAGTAAAAATGATTATTTGCAAAATTTAATGCATATATACATCAATTTTCATTGTCTCTTAATAAAACTGTTTATATATAATATACTGTTCAATATAATATACTTATATGGAGAAATTCCAATTAGTGATTGCATGTGAATAATTTACACAAATAGACATATACATATTTAAATATTATAAATAAGAGGATTTTAGAATCAACATTTTGGATTAATTTTAAACAATGAAAAACAGGAAAATAACTCAACTGTGTTATTATATAAAATCTAAAATTACAAAATTAAACTTTGAACATGCTTTGTATACATTCTTTCAATTTCTGTATATTTTAATAATAAAATTTTAAAATTCTTATGTCTGTTAAAATAATTGAATTCATTTGTTAAGCATTGGATTGAGTTGTCAAAGATTAAGTGATTAACTGAATGATCAGAATACCTTATAATATGGTCATATTTCTTTAAACATATTGCTGTAAATATATTTTTATATGTTCATTGCATCTGGATAAAAACAATTTTGGAGGAATTTTAATTCTCTTGTTGGATTAAGGATAAAAATTGTAGTGCTTCAAAATATGCTGTGCTTACTTAAAACAAAAGTATTTAATTTTATTAAAAAAATTTTTTATATTAAAATTTCAAGGTATAGGAAATTCATTTACTGTGTCAATCAATAGAGACAAAAATTTAAGTCATACATTCCATTTTCACTTATTCTCCCTATCTTAAATATATTTATAGATTAAGTTATTTTTAATGTAATAAAAATTCAAGAATTTAAATACTTGTGTTTTAATAACTAAATATGATAGGAGTTTTCTACTAAAGGATAAAAAATATAGTAATGAAAATCATTTTCAGAAATTTTAGGTAAAGTTTTATTTGATTGCATATTATAAATGTCAATTGATAATTAACTCTTTTTCTAGTAAATAATGTTATAATTGATATCAGTAAAAAAAATTTTTAATTAATTATTAGATCAAATTGTTAATATTTTCAATAATTACTGAAATTATTAATAAAATAAGACTATTTTGTGAAAATATCTAACAATCTAATCAATTATCGATCTGAAAAGAGGGTTATTTCAAATATGAGGAACTTGGTGTTCATTTTCTTTTTCAATTAGGTATTAATCTTCTTTTTAGGAAAATAAAATATCAGTACATTTTTATATTCAAAAAATTAAAAAAGTGACTAAGTATTCTGAGAATTTTAATATTGAAATGCTGAATACCTTAAGGAATAAACTATTTAGTTTTGATAGACAATACAATATTGGTTTAGCAATAAAGCTAAATAATATAATTAACTATGCTTTAAAGCTATGTAAATTGAAGTATTGCTTAAATAAAAACTCTTAACTCATCATTCTTTGATTTTAAATCATTTGTGAACTTTTTTAATGATGATTATTGTGACCTTTGATACTAGTTAGTTCTAATAAACAAATTTTTCTTTGATAAATTCAAATTTCTTTTTGTGTTAGTCATACAGGATATTAATTTATATTTTTGATTTCTAAATAGAAAATATGATTAATTGAGATGTTAGACAATGTAATGTAATCATTTACAGCATTTTGTGGGATGCAAGATCTTCCATATTCAATCTATATAGACAATGCTATAACTTCCTTTGAAACTAATAAGGAACTGATTTTCTCGTGGCAAACTCTGACATCAGCTAATTACAGCAATTTTATGCACATAATGGCATAAAAGAGAAAAATTATTGCACCCAGAGCAATTTGGTGGGAATGCTGATGGGAAAAGATTATTGGATCCATCAAACTTTGTTTCTGTAAAATTCTTGGCTGTGTACTGTTGGAAAAAGAACAATTGTCAACTACTGTACTGATAGGAATTGAAGCTGCTTTGAACTGCAGCCCTTTTACGAAGAAGGTGAAAACTCCCTTATGCATTGACACCTTCACATTTTTTGGTTGGGAAAAGGCTTATTTTGCTTCAATCCATCATAGAGAGTAAAGAACAGAAACTAACAAAACTTTATAGGCAGTGACAAGATTTGTTAAATACATTCTGAGGAAATGGTTTAAGGAATATCTGCTACAGTTACGTTCTTTTCATGAAGTATGGAATGTTGGGAAATTTATTAAAATAAGCTTTGGATATCTTGTGTTGGTGCAAGAAAAAGTCAAATCAAGACATAAAGGGGAAAGAAGATGTATTCTAAACATCATTTAAGGATATAACCAAAGACCAAGAGCATGTACCATAAAAGTGAATGGGAAGCAAATAACTAGACTTGTCCAGTTGGTCATACCCTTGAAAGTTGACTAGGGTGGGGAAGATGTGGAGAAAACCATACAAACTTTACTAGATTAGACTTGTGATTTATAGTTTCTTTTTTAAAAGGTTTTGGTGACATGATGAAGAGTAATTATTAATAAAATATGATTGTTCTACATTACGTTTTTAGTATGTGTGTTGTATATAATAATCAGATATTATATGTTTATATACAGCGTCACACAATAACAGTAGTGTGACTGAAAACTTGAAGTCATCAATAACTGGTGATAATTCTTATATGGGATAGAAGGAATCTTTAAATTAAGTGTAAATATGCGGAAACTGTTTAAGAAACCGTATTTGGTATGGATCTTTGCTGTTAAAAGACCACATGCATACTATTGTTCATTTCATGACACAACGTTTACATCTACTATAGTCCCAACATTTCCATCTTTGGATTTCTGATGACTGGAAACATCACTTCTGTAACAATATTCAATTTTAATTATTCTGTATGGCTAAATGTTCTAAAACATAATGAAAATTCTCTATGGATTCTACATGTCAACAGAGAACTATTCAAGATAGTGGAGTCGGATGGCATTGGAGATATAATATTGATCCCTAATCATCTCGTGATAAATTTAACAAATGACAAATATATAAACATCCTATTTGATAACCTATATTAATGTGAATCTATTGACAATTGAAAAATTCTAACAGATCACTCTATATGTTGAAAATTATTTCTTAGAGTTCAAGATCTTTTATTATTTTTCAATCATGCTTCCAATTTTTAATAATTCCATAGGTCATCTAAATTCCCATATTTCAGCTTTATTGAGCATATCTGTGATGTCTTGCAAGAAACTGTTCTGTGAGGATTTCCACCACTTCACACTTCTTTGGACTTTGGAATTGTTCTGCAGAATTCATCATGTGGATTTCCTATAGTATACCTTTAGATATTAATCCAATATATTCCATATTTTGTTACTGCATTCTAAGAACTCATGAAAATCTTTCACAACGTGAAATAGATGTACTTCTATTTAAGTGCATATGATATCTATTTAAGTATATAATGAAATTTCCTCAATATGAAAATTAAAATATTTGTTTCATATTCTAAATATGCTTATGTTATCCGGTATATTTTTAATCCTTTTCAAAGGTAAATAACAAAAATAGTTTTTGTTATATTATGAATTTAATGTAACAAAAAATGTGTCTAACTTTATATATTAATATAACAAATTTAATATAACGAAAAATATTAAAATTTCATTTTCTCTTAAATAAATTGAAATATTAAAATTTTGATGCATGCTATTAAATAATAGTTATGTTTTTGTTTTAAGCTGTGAACCTTCCAATGTTTCTGCATCTCAGCAACCAAAATCTTTGTTTGACCACATATTTTTTGAGCAGCCTTCACCAGAAAAAAATGACGGTGTTCCGTCATGTTCCTCTGCTGTTTACTCTCAAACTACACTAACAGTAAATCCAAAAGGTGTTTCAATATTAAATTATTTAATATTCAAGTTTTTCTGCAAAATTAACTCTTTTTTATAAAAATAATTATTTTAAGAAAGAAAGAAAAAATTCATTTTTGTACATATTCTGTTATGTGTAATCTTTGATTCTTCCTTTTTACTATGAATGAAGTTTGAATATTTTATGTGATCTAATCTGAAATAATTAAGAAATTTTTATGATTTCAGCATATTTTGGTGGTTCTGAAGTAGCTAGGAGTTAAGTTTTGCTATTTTAAAAAGTGTAAAACATTTTATATTTCTTTGTTAAAAATAGTATTATGATTTCATTTATTTAATTCTACTGTTACTTAAAACTTGAATAGAAAAAGAGGCTCATTAGATATTAATTTTAGTATCATTTATAAAATTAACTATTAAATTTTTCAACTTAAAATCATAAACTTTCAATTAATAATTTTAATAATACTTAAACTGTGTATCCCTTATTTGATATGTAGTAAATTTTATCAATATCAGTAAATGGTAATATATATATATATATATCTGTAATAGAAAAAAACTATATTTTAAAAAAATTTTACAAAATTTTAATGTAATGGTATATCATATAATTTTACTGCTTTTATTTTTAGTGTAAAAAGTGACAAAAATAGTTTTAATGATATTCAAATTAATATGCTATATACATTGATAAATATCTTGTTTTGTTAAAACTAAATTGATATTTTACTTTATTATCCATTTTAAATTTAAATAATTACAATAGAAATTTTCTTTGCTGTTTAATTTAACTGTTGCTTTTGGATTTTTATAATTATGTCATAAAATATAATGTTTAGCATGCATTTTGATCAAAAATATAACTTCTAATTTTATTTAAAGAAACATTTTCTATAGTAATTTAACTAAACACAAAAAAATTGTATGCTAAATACACATATTATGTGATTATTAAATTACTTCCATTGTACTTAAAATCATTATGCTTCTTTTAATAATGGTCTTATTTCGAATTTTTCATTTAATTAGATTCAATAGTATATTGCATTTACATAGATAATAATATATAAAATTATGAATTTTTTTTTCAAATTAGTCTCAGAATCTTCCAAAGAATCATTAATAGAACAATCTACTAATCCTGAGATTAATGCATCAAAGCAAGAGGTAAAGTGATGTTTTTTCAAAAAACTTATTCTTAAGTATAAAGCATTATATAAAATAACTAGCACTAATAGTTGTTTCATGAACTTTAATTCTTTGCTATTAACTATTTAATTGCAATGTAAAGAAACTAAATATTTATTGAATATAAATTTATAATTAATAAAAAATATTTAATAATGTAAAGCTTGCATGTTTTAGGCTTCACTGTTCAAAAATAAAAAACCACCAATTGATTTTTTCAAAGAAATATTTGAAAATACCTCTTCAGAAGATGAAGAAAAAGAAGAAGACATAAATACAAATGAAAAATTAAATTCATCAAGCATTATAGTTGCTGAAAATAAAACTGTTGAGCAATTTGATAAATCAATGAATAAAATTTCAAATATTGTTTCTCAAGAAGAGAAAACGGTTCCTAAAAGAAGTGGCTTTGGTGTATTTGCAAACATAGATTTAGATGCTTTGAATGATCGAACTATTTCGAAATTTGAAAATAAAAAAATTATAGAAAAAGAACAAGAAATAGGAGACATAACAGTTGCTTCAACTGAAAGTAGTACATTTTCTCAGGCAGAAAATACTGTTGTGAGTCAACAAAGTGACCTTTATGGGCCAGAATTGCCTCCTAACTATTCTGGTTTGTATTTATTTGATGATTTTGATATTAATTAATAAAAGTTAAGTAAATCATTTAATATTAATTTACAAATATAGATAAAAAAAATATTTTTCAGAAATTTCAGAAAAAGAAATTGATAAATCTTACTCTAAAAAGCATAAAGTGAAGCATAAACATAAGCATAACAAGCACAAAGTAAGTCAATCTATTAAAATATTTAGTTTTCCTTCATCATATTCAATAATTAATTTTAAATTGTTAGTGTAATTTCTAACACCTTCCTTATAGTATATATATTTTTTATTTTTAGTAAATTTGTATTTTTGTTTACAAAAAATTTATGCATCTACATAAGTGTACGTTTATATGCACTATATATGCGCAAATTGTCAAAGTATATTTGTTCTGCAAAAAACAAAAAAAATAAATAATAATTTCATAATTTTATACTTTTTATGTTTATTTTTAAAAGAATTTCTATAATGAATTAATATTTAAATCTTAATATTTCTTTAAAAACTGAGCTGAATAGTTAGCGCTCTGGCCTTCAATTCAACAGTTCTTGTGTACAAATCCCATCATGGGCTTGAAAGTTATTAGGGGCTCAGAATCCATTTAAAACTATGGGTTCTGGTCTAATTAGCCCTCATGTGCAAATAATGGTCATAGAGCGACAAACCTGATATCTAACCTTTAAAAATTATTTTCTTGATTGGTTTATTTTCAAAGACTATCAAAAAGTTCTTAAATTCCTTTTTAAAAATTACACATTAAAAAACGTTAGTTTCTACATGGTTTTCCATCATTACATTCGTTAGTGGTTAACCTGTCTCTGTAATTGATGATTTGAGCATTCATGATGAACAACAGAAATTTTTTCAGATATTTAATCATCAATCTTATTAATGCATGAGGTGACCAGACATTTACATATGAATCATGTTATTTCTTTCATTTCATCATGTCATGAAAGAAATAACTTTGAGACATTTATTGGACTGCTGATAAAAGGAGAATTCAATTATATTCTGTTCAATTTATATAGGAATATTCAATCTACATTTGAATGTTCAATCTATATATGTTATCATCCTTCAAACATTTGAGAATCTGTGTTAAGAATTGTGCTCTTTAAATGGTCACATTAACATTCAAGTTATCCCCAAAAAAAACCATGAATGCTCATATTTATAGATATGACACTTTTAATGCTTGTGTTCGCATACAGCCCAATACTGTATAGATATTATTGATTTAGAATAACAATTATAGACATTATAGAGCTTGCATTATAAACAATTATCTTCTACGGTGAACATAGATGTCTTATTGATCAACTGACTTATATTCTGTTGTTTCTAATCCTCCAACTGTCTGACGATGTCAGACAAGGTCTAAAAGACTGTTAAGCCAAAGGTTAGTCAAGGACAAGATGGGGGAAGAGTAAATCTCATCTCTTGAGAGCTTCAGGCAGTCAAGTATGTGCTCAGCAGAAGCCTGCTGAGCATGACATCTGGAGCCTTATAACCTTATATTCTGTTAAGCATGTTAAGGATTTACAAATAGACATATTACTGCTGTCAGTTTTGAAACTCATGTCATGTTTCTGTCTGTGTTCTGAAAGTAGTTTCATAAATGAGAACTTTCAATTAAGAAACAATATCATCCATCATTAAATTTTTGTGTTTTCTTGATAATCATACTCTAAATCATGTTTTCTTTTTTCCAAAAAAATATATTTGATTTATTAATTTTATAGATGATAATGTCCTGAACAGTATTTATCTAATAAATTTTCTCATGTTATTTCGTATTTTATTATTTAGCTAATTTTTAATCACTTCTACATGTAACTTTTTAATTAATCCTTATTTCCATTGATTTTTCTGAAATTTTTGAAAACCATTATTTTTAAATAAAGTTCTTCACAATGCCAAACAAGTATGCAGAGTGTTACATTTTAGGTTGTGATAAATTACTTACTAGGAATGCATTGAGCAATTAGAAAGTTTTATTATCAACAAACTTAATAAAGTAATTTCATGTCTTTCAGACATTAGTTGAACTATAAAACATTTGATTATTTTTCTGCTTATATTGTTACAGAATGAAAATACTTATTACCAATGTTATTTTTACGTAAATATATAGTTTAATATAATTTAAGAAAAAACGTAATATGCAACATATCAAGAATTGTATAATTCTGGGATAGTCTGGAAATGGATTTATTTTTCCAAGCTTATGGAAAGTCCCATAATTTTGAGTGCATAATAAATGAATGGTGAAAATATTGATTTCTCTTTCAGACATTTTTTCCAAATCATTATAAATTTTTCATTTTAACTGTTGAAACTTTTTTTCAAATGGATCAGAAAGAATTCAAATATTAGTTTATAAACTGGATTAAAGTTTAAATAAAATCAAATTTATTTAAAGTGTGCATCCATTTTAATATGCTTCAGCACTAAATATTTTATGTTTAGATCTTTGAACTGAGATAAGCAATAGATTATGTTGTTGTTGTCGTGTACCAGTCAGGCTGGCAATATGGGGTGCGCTGCTCCACTTTTCCAACTGAACCATATTTGGTGTGGAGTCCGACTTCCTCAGTACATACATGCCATAGGTACTAGTTTATAGGGTAGGTAACCATTCACACACAAAGAAAGGACAAAGACAAGAAAGAGAGAGAGAGAAAGTGCATCCATGCCCGAGCCAGGATTCGAACCCAGGTCCCACCCATCTAGTCAGGTACGCTAACCACTAGACAGGTTAGGCGGCAGCAATAGATTATGTAATGTTTATAAAATTCTTGTGCTTTTTGTCATTATCTAATAAATTTAAAATTTACATGTGAGAATGTGTCTCTGTTTTTAAAAAATTTCATTATATCGTAGAAGTGATGAAAGAGAAAGAAAGAGTATTAAAAGTATCTATATAATTTTTAAATTTTAATAAAAATTCATCTAAGCATATTAAAGGTTATGTATTTATTAATGTTAATTAATAGAAAATTTTTTAATTTAAAGTTTCCATCAAAAAGACAAAATTATAGAAAGCAGTTAATTTGTTTTCACTATCCTCTCATAGTCAAGCCTTCTAATAAACTTGCATTTTTTCTGCAAACATTAATTTAATGATCGAAAATTTAAAATGTTAATCACTCATGACTAAGTTGTCATTTCAAGGCATAGGTGACATTAATAATTAATAAAGATCTCTGTTTTTGTTGCCAGACACAAATATACTATATTTAGATGAATAAAAAGAAAATGCAGCATTTTATTGAAAAGCTTTACCCAGTGAAATTTATGAATTTAATATCAAAAAAACTACCACATAGAAAATGATATAAATAAACTTAAAATATCTGCAAAATATAGCAGAGAAAAGGAAAAAAAATTACAGATAAGCATTAATTTCAAAATTAAGCATTGTCAGTGGAGGTTTCAAGAAGCACAAATTATTACTCAGTATTAATAATGTATTATCACTGCTATATATTTCAATAATAAATAAGAAAAATATAATCTTATTGAATAATTAATTAACAATTTAAATTATGAATATAACGGTTGAATAGTTTGGAAAATGTCTGAAAGAAGGAAAGCTTATATTTGTTTTTTATTAAACAGTGATTAGAGGGAAAAAAATATAAAAAAAAATTTTAATTAAAAATATAATTACATTTGATTGAGCTTTCATTTTTTTCATTACGATTTAATTATATAATTTTATTGTAAAAATAATTTAAAGTATTTATTGGAAAGTGTTTTTATTAGAAAATTTATTAAAAGTTAATAGAAAGCATAACTAGGTAAACAAATTTAAAAATTCTTTAATACCTAATGTATACAGTATTCAAGTATTGTAAGGAATTTTAGATTTTTTTATATATAGCTATTTACTCACTTACTATTTTTTTAATAATCAAAAATTTTAAATTTAATTAAAATTAAAACTAGGTACATAATTTCAGATATATTTAAAAAAATAATATTTAATATTTTCCTGAAAAAAATTAAAATAACTTCTGGAAAAACTCATGGAATTTTTCCTTAATTTTGTCATTATAAATTATACTGATTATATATACTTGATCTCATTATAAATTATTAAAAATATTTGAAGTCATGTTGAAATTATTTTAGAATTGTTTATTTTGTAATCACAGATTTTAATTTCTAAATAGCTTGTAATTAGAACTATTTAAATAAATAGGCAATTTATATAATATTACAGAAGAGAGTATAAAAATTATTAGCAATTGATCTTGTAACTTCATAGAAAAGAATAATGACATTGCACATTTATTTTTCTTCAAATCATTTCTTGTATCTGTGAATAATAAACTGCCATACATGGAATTTTCTTAAATTCCAACAAATTTTTCAGATATTGTTACATCCAAATTCAATAATTTAATCCATAATATCAATAGTTTTAAAAATCCTAACTAATTCCTTGATTTTTGGCTTCAAAAAATATTAATTTAAATTTTTTATACTTTTGTTACATAGACTCAATATTATCTATAATAATATTAATAAAGTTGTTACTTTTATCATAGATGATATTGAGTCTTAATAATATTTTTTAACAATGCAATACTTTTTGCTTTGTATGAAATTTTATGTTAATGTTCTTTCATTTCATTAGAATAAGAAAAAAAAGAAAAAGAAGAGCCACAAAAGCTCTGATGATTACTCTTCAGATTCCAATGAAGATATACCACCTGAAATTATACTTGAAAAGTAAATACAGTGAATTTGTATTTATTAAGGAAGATCTCATTGAAGCTAGCTTTATAGTTCTTAGAAATACTTTATTTTCTCATTATTATACAATGAAAAGCTTTCATTTATTAAGATTAAAATGTTAAGTTTATATATTAAAAACACTTATGTCTCACTTATTAAAAGTTAAATCTAAGTTACATAGTGTGACAAATGTTATAATTAATAAAATAAAATTTTGCAGTGTAAATTTCGCCTTATATTATTTTTTAAACCACAAAATTTAATTATTTTGTTTCTGAAAGCCTTAATAAAAAGTAAATAAATTCATATGCTATTTTTAAGAAGTTCAAATTATGAATTTCACCAATTAAAAATAGTTCTGAGATTTTTACTTATTTTTTTCTTTTCTTAAAAGATATTTTCGTTATCATATATGCATTATTGCTATGAAATTCCAAAAAAATTCTTTTATTTTAGTCAGTAATTTTTGATTACAAGTATAGATTTTGGTAGAAATTAAAAAATTATTAGCATTAGAAATGTCTCAATCTAATTCAGTCACACTGTGATTCACTTCTAAATAATTATGTTTTTCATGTTTTACATTATGTTTCTATAATTTTCAGGTTGAAAAAATTACAGAAGAAGTTATAAAAGTGTAACCGCTAAAATATCTATGTATATTGTGTGCATTATGTAAATAATAAAATATTTTTTTTAAAAAAAGGAATAATGTTCAATTTGGTTATACCCATTATATTTAACTTTTCTAATATAGAACATTTATATTCCAAAACTGACTGTTGAAATACAAACTGGCATTTATGCTTCACATTTATAAGCCTACTTTTATTTTATATAAGTATTGTTTAAAACATGAGTGATACAAAGTATTGTTTAAAAAAAATTAAGATTTTATGCATAATTTTTTTATTTCATATATAATTTTCTTGAATGAAAAATCTTCATTACTTCTATTTTATATAAAATATATGAATATTTGGCAAATAATGCCAAATATTCATATATTATAGAATATAACTGAGAAAAATAAATCAAGAAAATTGTGTTTCCATTTTAATTAGTATGTTATTAACTGTTTTAAAAGTAGACATATCCCCATGTTTGTATATTATCTATTGTAATATTGTTAAATATTATACTTGTTTGAAGAAAAGCTATCAAAATGTTTATTTATTTGAAGAAATTCAATTTTAATTTATTGGATGGAAAACATGGTGCTTTTGAACAACAATGCTTATAAATTTGCAGAGAGTACAAAAATTTTTCGGTATAGTTGCTAAAATGCATTAACTATAAGACATTTTTTTTTCTAAAGTAATTTTAAAGAATTTGGTTAACATGTTTGAAATATTAAATCAGATATTCATGAATTGTTTTGCTTTATCTTTTTAAATGCTGCAGTCTTTTATTTGAAATTATCAGTAGGCTATTCCTGGGTATATAAATTATTAGTGAAGCTTTACTTTTACAAATTTTTTAATTATTTTTAATGCATGCACATTTTGAATTGAATTTGTAAAAGTATATTTACTTCTTCATCTTCCTAAATGCAAGAGCGTGCAACATTATATATATATATATATATATATATATATATATATATATATA
>JAPDSC010095925.1:434344-517502 GCA_026290005.1 Latrodectus geometricus
TATATATATATATATATATATATATATATATATATACAGAAATAGAGCAATTTTAAAAATTAGTTCAATCATTTCTTATTATTCAAATTTTTATCTACAAAATATGCAAATATTAAACTTTCCAAAGCCAATGAATGTCATTTCCAGTCATTGCATGTATTTCTATTGCACAATTTGCATAATATAAAACCGGTAACAATTGCAGAAGATGCATGTTTATTCGTTATTCACGAAGACAATGAATAATACCTAAACGATATTGTCGAGGCCGTTAAAGTTAACTTGACATATAGTCACATGGTTGGAAAGTGTGAAAGTTAGACAAATCGAGCTATAAATGTTATGTCATACGGATTAGGCTGTGAGTCGGTCCAGGAAGCAATAATTGCTACAAGGAATTTATCTACAAACGAAAGTTCTAAAAGGTCAATGTTTATATATGTGAAGAAAAATCGATTGATCATGTGTTAGGTTCAAATTACCTCAACAGGCAATTGTATGCTGCCCAATGTGCTTACAGCTTTATCTTCTATTTCAAGGCACTTGGCTAAAATTTATGCTCCTATCCTTTAAGGTGTCAATCATTTAAGCGAATTGTGTATAACTCTGTATAAAAAATCTTGTTGTCTGCATGATGTAACCGATCTTCATAATAAATTATCCGCTTGTATGGTTCAGGTCGTACTTTTAGCTTAAATTAGACCGTCACATTCGTGTATGAAAATCTAGAGGCTGAGCCATCAGCTTTTGTTTTTATGAGGCTTATAATCATTATTTATGATTTGAGGTGCTATTTCTTACAACGTTAGATCTCTTCATTCTCCACATAATTTTAACAGCACAATGATATTTTCTTCTATTCTATAAGCTATGGTGCATCACCAGGGGGACCGTTTTCAGAAAATATATTAATCCTCATAAATTTTTAAACCGCGTAGTAAACAGATTTACGGTTAACCTCTGTAAGATATTTTAGCATCCATTTCGAAAATTGTTATCTGGGAGGTCTTTTCATGGTTAGTAGATCGTACTCACGTGACGCGAGAGAAAATTCGGAAGTTTCCCAAGTACCCACATTAACAGACTTGTATGTAAAAAGTAGAAGAGCGCAATATTCATCTTATTGTTCAAAGTAGCTGGGATCCCCTTTGTTAACAGACCTTATACTCCGAAGAGAACTGTCCTTTCATTAATCCACGGTGAACTTACCTTATATATATTGTGTTTGAAAGAAGATTAAATTATTTAACTGTTTTAAAAAATGATTGCATTGAATAAGCATTAAAAAAGAAAAGAAGAAATATCTATAAACAATGCATGAATTACAATGAAATAAATAAGCATTATTTACTTATTTTTTGTGCATTGAGAGTTAATTTGGATCAATTCATTCCGCCTTTTTTGTTAAAATTATTGAAAAAAAATCTGAATAATATTTCTTAGATTTTAATGTCGTGCTGTAGTAATATTTACAAATTAGAGTAAATAACAAGCTGAAGTAATATCTTTTCTCTACTTTTAAGGTATCATTTCATTTACTTATAACAGAATATGGAATCGTAAGATTTTGAATTCGCTTATTAAATCAGGAGAATAGCATTGTAAATTTTGCCAGTCTAAATAAAAATTTATGTTTTTAAATGTAAGAATATGATATTTAATTAAAGGTATAAGTTGCTTATAATATTCATGTATTTATCGCAAAGTCAATTTAATCAATGAGATGAATAACGACTCCAATAATTTCTTAATTAAATAAAATTTATAGTTAATAAAAAATATGAACTAAGGACTTAAAAATCACAATATTTAGAATAATGAGTAATTTAAGTAGTCAATTATTTTTGTATGTAATTTAAGTGAAAATAATTCTTTCCGATATAGTTTCTTTCAATAGCCGTGCTGCTGGGGAAATTATTTGGAAAGAATAATATAAAAATAATGCTTGCCATTTTTTTCAGAAAATGAAGTAGGCGTGATCTCATCTATTACTATTTCAACGGCGCGCATGACTTTTCCTGGTTATATTGAGGAAAAACGTTAAGGCTAAGGAACTTGTTTCAACTGTTTTCTTAGATATTGAAGATGCTTTTGATAAGATTCCTATAGAAACCATTCTATAATTTCTTGCTAAAAAGGGAATTAATGACACTATCTGTTTTTGCATCGAAAACCTGCTCAATTACAGATTTGTCTGCTCCTCCTTTTCAGAAGAAAACATGATAATCCAAGCCAAAGTACTAGTGTCTCGAGATAGAGCCCTTCATAGTTCGGCTTCATATGGGAATTCTAACGCATGCGCGTTGAGTAAGAGATTTTAGCTGAGATTCAGCGGGTTGGTGATGTAAATAATGCGATAATTTTATCTGGCTAGAAAGTGTATTTTGTTTATATACCCGTTTCAAAAAGAGTAACGACTTAGTATTGTTATACACTACTGGCCATTAAAATTGCTACACCAAGTAGGTGACATGCTACAGACGTGAAATTTATACGAAAGGAAGAAGGTGCTGTGATATGCAACTGATTAGCTTTTCAGCGCATTCAGACAAAGCAGGCGCCAGTAGAGACACATACATTGTGTTTAAATGAGGAAATTGTTCAGCCGGTTCCTCATACACAAATTGCATTTGAACGTTGTTGCCTGGTGAAAAGTTGTTGTGATGCCTCGTGTAAGAAGGAGAAATGCGTACCAGCACGTTTCTGACTTTGATATAGGTCGAATTGTAGCGTACCGGGATTGCGGTTTATCTTATCGCAGTAGTGCTGCTCGCGTCGGTCGAGATCCAATGATTGTTAGCAGAATATGGAATCGATGGGTTCAGGACGGTAATACGGAACGCCATGCGGGATCTCAACGGCCACCTATCACTAGCAGCCGAGAAGACAGGCATATTATCCGCATGGCAGCATGGACTCTCAGCTCGGAGACCATGGCTGCGGCTTCCCTTTACGCTGCGTCATAGACAAGAGGGGCTTCAATGGTGTGATCAACGACGAACCTGGGCGCACGAATGGCGAGACGTCATCTTTTCAGATGAATACAGGTTCTGTGTACAGCATCATGATAGTCGCATCCGTGTTTGGCGGCATCGTGGTGAACGCACACTTTCAGCGTGCATTCGTTATCGTCATACTGGCCCATCACCTGGCGTGATGGTATGGGGTGCCATTGGATACACGTCTCGGTCACCTCTTGTTCGCATTGACGGTGCTTTAAAGCACTGTTCAAATTTGAACAGTGCACGTTACATTTCTGGTGTGTTACGACCCGTGGCTTTACCCTTTATTCGAGCCCTGCGAAACCCTACGTTTCAGCATGATAATGCCCGACCGCATGTTGCCGGTATTGTATGGACCTTCCTTGATACGGAACATGTTCAGCTGTTGCCCTGGCCAGCACGTTCTCCAGATCTTTCATCAATAGAAAACGTCTGGTCAATGGTTGCCGAGCGACTGGCTCGTCACCAAACGCCAGTCACTACGGTTGATGAACTGTGGCATCGTGTTGAAGCTGCATGGGCATCTGTACCTGTACATGCAATCCAATCTCTGTTTGACTCAATGCCCAGGCGTATAACTGCTGTTATTACTGCCAGAGGTGGTTGTTCTGGGTACTGATTTCTCAGGATCTATCTAGCCAAATTTTTTGAAAATTTTATCACTTGTTATTTCTAGTATAATATATTTGTCCAATAAATATCCTTTTGTTATCTGCATTTCTTCCTGGTAGAGCAATTTTAATGGCCAGTAGTGTATTTTTAAAAAGCATTCACCAAGTATTCGTTGATTAATTCATCATGATTGTGAATATAAATTTTATGTATTGTTAGAACAGTGGATAATTTTTTATTCTTAGACGTACCAACAAAATGTATAAAAAGTCATGAATTTTTAATTACTGATTATGTAGTGGATAAATTCGTAATTTACTAATGTTTATAAATACCGTAGCTGCTATGTTTATTAAACAAACTTTATGTATAATCTTAATACCTCTTTTGACAACTATATTCAAAGTAGCTGCTAAGGAAAGAATTTTATGATTTGAAATATATTATTAAAATACATAACATTTGAATACATAAATTTAAAAAAAAAAATTCTAATTATGATGCTTAGATTAATCAGAATATTAAATTATTCCTTTTTATTTAATAGTAATAAATTGATTGTTCGGAAAAATACATCGTAAGAAGCTTATTATTTAGATCACTGTATTCCTCATTTATAAAAATTAAAATCTTATTTTTTCAAATAAAGTTCTATTCTCCAACTACAGAAGTTTAATTTATTGGAAACTTTTGATTTATCTTAGTACAATTTTTAAATTAAAAAAATAGACAATGTACACATTAAATAACAGTGTTTTAATTTCAGTTTTTTTTAATTGAAATTTATAATGCATCCAAAGCTTGTTAAATCATACATGCAAAAAAAAATTAATTAAAATTTAATTTTAGAGAAATTACTTGAGATAAATAATTATAAACCAGACACATATAAAATATTGTTTTGGCGTATAAACATGATAAAGTAAAAAAAAAAAAAAATCTAAAATAATGAAAAATTCGAAATAATGAATTTATTAACCAGGCATAAAATAAAGCTTGGCCATAAAAGCATAAGGAAGTGATAAAATTTATAAATGTTTTGTTTCATATATTTAGTGAAAAAAAATTGATGTAATTTTACCTTGACTTTTTTGCACAGGATATTTTATTCTCATTTTTGTTTATAATTTATTTATTTAAATACAGAAATCAGAAGGAAATGTGATCCTTCTTTTTTATTGCTAGCACGTAAAAAATATTGGAAAAAATACATGACACAAAGTTTATAATATCTTTATTAAAATATAGAAATAAGAAGTAAATATATTAAATACAATAATTCTTTTTTTAATAAGTTTTCATCATTCTTTTAATCATTCTTTTTTTTAATTTTAATAAACAGGAAAAATATGTCTCAGTAAGCAGCGAAATTCATTTCTCTGATAGAGCCCCGAAACTCGGCTCCATAGTTAAGCAAACAGGGCTTCTAAAACTAAATGTTCACATTCTATACTGCCAAGTTATTGCCACCACTTTCTTCAAGTGCGCATGCGTTAGAATTCCCATCTGGAGCCCGGCTATGGGCTCTACCTCGAGACACTAGTGCCCAAGTTGGTTGTCCACAGGGAGGTGTTCTTTCACTCATCTTGTGGTGCTGCGTTGTAGAGTCCCTGTTAGAGGTTTTAAACAAGCTTGGTACAAACACCATTGGTTATGCAAATGATTTAGTTAATATCACCCGAGGCAAATTTGGTGAAACAATTTCTTGCATCATGTCCAATGCCCTTAAACGAGTAGAATGCAGGTAATAATAAAGGTCTTTTTGTGAATCTTCAAAAAACTATGATTGCCTTCACAAAAAAAAATTCAATCTGGAAAAAAAAAATTTTTTTTGTCAAGAATTAACTTGCTACCAAAAAACTTAAATTGTTAGTACTTTTTTACCTGAATCTAAGCTAGAACAAGCATCTTGACTTTGTACTGAAATAATAAATAAAGTTTATTCTTTCAGTACAAAGTCAAGATTCTGGTCATGCAGAAATGAATTTGGAAGAGCTTGCAGTCTAAATCCCAAAGTTATTCATTGGATTTATGCTATGATCATTTGTCCCTTCATTACTTATTGTTCAATGATCTGGTGATCTAGAATCAGAAATGAAACTGGTAAGGTAGATTTAACAAAACTTAAACGGTTATTACGTGTAGCTATCTCTAGGTGTCTAAACAACTTCCACTTCTATACTTGAATTTTTCCGTTGCTTGGTATGCATCTACTTTACATGCGTATTGAAGCAAAAGCTATAATTTGCATAAAAAGACTTTGGGAAAAAAAAAAAAAAAACAGGTCATGAGAAGATTACTTTAGATCTTTTTATCTTTGGAAAACCTTTATACTTAAGTAATTAGTCTTCCTTTTGTAAGTGTGGCTACTGATTTCATGATTGTTAAATATGCTTTTGATAAGCCCTATACAATCAAATCTCCCTTACGAGAACAGTGGAATAATATTGTCACCAGTGAAAACTGTGCTTACTGGTACACTGATCTAAACATGTTGAGGAACAAAGCATACAACAGCGAAGCTGCTTTTACTTCTTCGTCTTGATGTATTAAATCGGACAGTAAGGAAAAGAAATAGGTAGGAAGAGTCTGGTGGCTAAGAGAGGAGGGGGAGAGGGTTCGTCCGAAAGGCGAACGCTCATTGGATGGTGGCTACAAGCCGTCATGAGAAAAGAGAGAAGAGGAATAACTTTTCGAATAAGAAATAAATATTTACAATTTGGAATGGAAATGGCTGGACAGAACCGCGTCACTGAGGTAATGTGCGGCCAGCGGTCTGATTTTAACATCCTCTGCTAAGTTAGTGCAGTGGAAAATTTCATTGAATTTTGCCTCTTTGCAGTTCTCAGCTTGGTTGAAGAATTTAATGTTAAGCTTGGCAATATGTTGTGAGAGGTAATCAATCTTCAGGTCTCTGTGAATAGAATTATTCGTTAGGTAATAAGGTGCTCCGAGAAGGCTGCGCAGCATTTTATTTTGGAAAATATTGAGTGGTACACTGATGACTCAAAAATAAATTTAAATACTGGTGCTGGTATTTGCTGTCCAGCTGATTGCCTTTAATTCAACATAAAATTGTATTTCAAGTAGAAATCTTTGCCATTCTCATATGTGAAATAGAATAGGCTTGAACAGAAACTATTCTCGTAAAAGAATAATTATCTGTTCTGACAATCAAACTGTATTACTGGCTTAATAGAAGTCTACTATAACTTCTTTTCTTGTCTGGGAATGCTACCTTACATTGTACAGATTAGCTAACAATAATTCCCTACCTCAGGAACATCAGAGTGCCCGAGCACTCTGATATTCCTGACAAGGAATTGGCAAGTGTTGGATCAACAACCAATTTTTTTTATCCTGAATCAGTGCTAAGTATTTCAAAAGAACTAATTGGAAACAGTGTCTTTGATTTCTTCAGAAAACAAGTTTTTGAACTAGTATATGCCAGTCATTAAAGACAAGCTAGGCTATTAAATAGTGCATGTCCTAGTAAACTGCAATAACAATTTTTAAGCTCAATAGAAGCTATTTAAGGAGAAGAGTAAGACTTCTTATATATACTGGACACTACCACCTTAAGAACCATCTCATCACATTGGGAGTATTAGATTATTCTACTTGCTGTAATTTAATATATGGAGGAAACATTTTATGTAAATTTGAAGCCTTTTCTGCACATACATTTGAACACGTGGGTCAGCATATAATTGAACCTTGGATGCTGCAGGATATTCCTGATAAATGTCTAATGAATTTTGCTTCAGCCACTGATCTATTCAAGTAAAGGCTTTCTCTTCAGGATATAGAACACGAGACTTTTGGTCGCTGGTTCCGTTGGACCTACCATACCCGAAATTTAAATCTTTCCTAGTTAAAACTATGGAGGATAAAAAATGAATGGAGACGTCCGAGTGATCACATCTTGAAGTAAATGTGCTTCTCAATTTCTCTTCCCAAACATAATTTTATACCTGCTGTATATCATTAAGCTTTGTAGATGAATTTATTTTTTTGAATTTTATAATTGTAAATAATTATGGTTGCCTGTGGTGTTTATGGTTGTACACGTAGTCCATCAAAATGATTTCTAGAGTAACTTTTTATAGATAATTTTATTAATCTTAAATTATTTTGATGAGAAGATTCAAATATATTTAATCATATTACACGTGCATCAAAATATTTCAATTTTGTATGTCAAAGAGAAGTCGCGAAAGAAACAGAATATGATTTTATTACAAAATATACCACTTAAATTTTTTTTTATTTATTAATTTATTTTTGTATTATTATGTTTTCTGTGGAAAAAGGAAGGTTCTTTACGTAAAAGCAATCACGAGAAATGATTGGTCCCAACATCTTATACAAATATGTTTACTGATAAGTATATTGATTAATTATTTAAATGCATTTGTTCATTAAAGAAATTGGAATGACAGTTTTCATGATTGAAAAATTTCTGGTGTTTGTCAATTAAATGTTTAAAGCTTTCATTTCTTTTAAAATTTAAAGTTCATTGAACATTAAAGGAAAATAGTTAATAAATTTTGTCACGTAATAGAAAATATGATAATTTAAAACAAACATTATAATAGCTTAAGATTGTTTTCATAATTTCTGAAATATTACTATATGTAGGTTGTTTATTAATTAAATGAAATCAAAAACAAAATTTTATTGCCAAATATCACAACTACACCATTGTAATAATATAAAAAAATACGTGTATCATATGTTTTAAATATTTTTTTGTGTAAAAGAAAAATATTCATTCTTTACTGATTGTGATCTCTCTTTCTCTCTCTCTAAGCAACCAGAAATTTAAATATATATATAATGTAAAGCAATAAATGCAATGTATATAAAACGCAAATACAATATTAATCAATAAATAAGGGTTAATTCCCAGTGAACGGTACGCTCCTTGTACGATACGCATATATACAACGGTACGCATATATACAATTATTAATTAATTGTATATAATATTGTATAAAATTATATTATTTCTATAAAATATTATTTTATACTATATAACTAAATTAATTGTATATTGTATAATTATATTAATTGTATAAAAATAGCGTACCGTACACTGGGATACAGCTTAAATAAGTATTATTGGCAATCATACGAGCGCAAAAGCAACTATTGTGTGAAATGCCGATATAAATTAAATAAGATATATTAATAGATAAAGATAAAACAAAGAAGAAACTATATAATTCAATATCAATAAGACGAAATCAGTAAAAAATCAAGAAAAACAACGTCATATTATGTAATTAGCATAGGGGGAACCACGTCTTCATGAGGAGGGAGATGGTCAGCTATGCAAAACAAGCACCCATTTCTGACTAACACAAACGACAACGGTCTAAAAATATTCGAGTATTTATATATAGAATGTATTTAATAAATAGGAATAGGAACTACTTTGATATACCCCCCCCCCAAATTGGAAATTTGGCTACTTTTTATCCTCGCCAAGCAAAAAACCTGTTTTTGGCGCCTTTTTTTTCTCACCCAGATGGATTCTTGCTGAATACAAATAATTAATAACAAAAAAAACTTTAAAAAAAGAAACTAAAAAAATGGTACAAAATACAAGAAAATACTAAATTTGACAACAGCAAAAACCTAAAAGCTGAAAAAATCTAAATTGGCAACACCAAAATAAAAAACAGCAACCCTAAAAAGTCCATAGGGAGTGCCAGATTTGGCGCTTAATTTTTTTTGGGGGGTATATCAAAGTTGTTCCTAGGAATATATTTAAGCTAATACATTAAGAGCTACAAAGTAAATGTTTTTTTTTTTTTTTTTTTTTTTTTTTATTATTTTGCGAATTGAGAGTTGATTTTAGAGGTTGATTTTCTCAATATACAAAACGCGTAGTTCAATCTCTTTCTAGTTAATAATATTGAAGAAAAGCTGAATGCTCTTTAAGTTGTCTTACATTAAAGTTGAGTACATAGGAATTCAACGTTAATCTGCGCTTTAGGTCCCCTACTCTGCCAACTTGGCGAAAAATGCACGAAGCGTGGTAAACCGGATGTTTTTATACCTAATGAGCTCTTTATGGCAACCTTCGGAGGAAATAATTTGCGCTTTTTCGCGCATGCTCATTAATTGGTTTTTTTCTTTTAGCATTTTCATTGGTCGTTTATTAGTTTCAATTTGAAAAATCTGTCATTTTCATTGGTTGCTAATTTGCTTAAAACCGTTAAAAATCGTATTCCATTATCGCCATGGCAACAGCATTTTTAAAAACCCGCCAAGTACGGGACAAACAGCACACTTTCGCCAAGTTGGCAGAGTAGGGGACCTAAAGCGCATTTTCACCTAATTCAATTTTAAAAAATTATATTTTCTTAAATATTCAATCTAAAAATATTATTATTCGACTAGTATCTTATGCTATACTACTAAGCGTATTATTTTCAAAACAACTAAAGCATTAAGATTAAAGTATGCAACATCCAATAGGCAACGAATAATTTTTCCATTACATTTGATATATAAGTATTAAATTTTAAGTAGTGCTAACATGTTCATTAATTAAAATGAATTGCCAATTTTTAGTGCAAATTGTTGCAATTGGGATTTTACTGCATAAGTTAATTGGCTTTTTGATTGCATATAATTTATTTTAGACATTCACTATTATATCGATAAGATACTTATTTAAATGTGCTAATGTGTTCATTGTGTAAAATATCTGTATTTAGAGGTAAATGTTTCATAAAAAAAAACTAAAAAAAAAAAACTATCTCTTTAAAAAAGATAGAAAAAAACAAGTTAGTTTCAAATCAAATTAATCTTATAATAGTTTAAGGATATAATTATTTTGCTAAAAGAATAATTTTAAATTTTTTTTTAAAAAAAGTACTATGAGTTAAAATTAAACAAAATTAAAATTTGTACTCCTACACTTTTTGAGAAAACAATTTTCCTATTTTATTATTCTTCATAAAAATTATATTAGTCCTTTAAGTCAAAATTTATTAAAATTTAATTTTATATAAATCCATAAAATTTATAAGTTTCTTACACAGTTTACTTATTAATTATTATTATTTTTTTTTTACTTTGTATGAATATTTTTTAATTTTTCATCTATATTCACTTTTAAATTATTGAATAATAATAAAGCTATATTTTTTTAATATTGGACAAAAGTTGTAAGGAAAAATATTTTTCTATATCCATGGTATAATCCAATACATAACTTAGATAATATTTTTTTTCATATTATAAAAGGAAAAAAATTATAACCAAAAAATCAAGATTTTGCATGCACTGATAAAATCAACGGGAATAACATGGGTAGTAAACTTTGCTACTCTGAATATCAATAATGAAAAGAAAAAAAAGGACATTTTTTATGATTCTAAGTAAAACATGATAGCATTTAGTTTATAGTATTTATCTCGAAGTCAATAAAATGAATAACATGACTTCTAAATTTTCTTTATTGAAATATATAAAATTAATAATTGACGAAAATTGAGAAATCAGCACTTACATATCGATATAAATCATAATATCTTAGAAATAGCAAGTAATTTACATGATCATTTATTTTGGTGTGTGCAATTTAAATGAAAACAAAACTTGCCAATATATTGTCTACTAATTTGAAAGTACTGCTTGTTTTGGAAAGCATTGTAGGTGTAATTTCGTCTGCTAACTGCATCACCGGTGGGCATGATTTTTCTGGTTAGAGCTATACGTATATTCTTTTCTCCATTCTTTGCCTGTCATGCTAGTTTAGAGTTTACTTGCATTTTATTTAAAGATTTACAGTTATTATAAGAAATTATCCATAAAAACTTATTTTATATTCAAAGCAAATATGTAGATTTAATGAGTTTGACTAAATTTAGTATATAAAATGTTAATGTTACTAGTTTTATTGACTACTTGATTGCTAATGTACACATTTGTTAGATAATGATAGTATTCAATATTCTTTAAAAAAATGATCAAATTTTAAAAATATACCTAGAAATTACACATTTTGAGTTTCAATATAAATAAATTAAAAAATATACATGCAAAAAAAAAACATGAAATGTTTTGTTAAATAAGTCAAAATAAATAAGGAGTCAAAATGTAAACAAGACTTCAATTTGATGTAAATAAAGTTTTATTGGTTTTACAGTATAATGACATCACATAACAACATCATAGTTTTCTAAAAGGGTGAATTGGCTGATATAAACCAGAGAAATCACTCTCGTTCTCTCCTGAGAACTTCTGTTTGTGTAAAAACCAAACCAAATTATATGATCAAGGACTACAACTTTTCTTCTATGATTCATTGTACACACATGCGCAATACGAAACTTGTTATAGGTGCGGCGCTTGTTTACTATTTACTTTCGTTTTTAATATGAACTGAAAATAATTATGGCAGAATTGAAAATACAAGCGCCCTTGGCCAGAATTGAAGACTGGGCTGAATTTAATGATTTGCAGAGTTCTGAGGACTATGAAAACTCAAATAAAGATTCATTTTCCAGCCCAGAAACTAATGAAAACTCTTTTGTAGACAGCAGTTTCAGTGATGCATTTTCTACATCTTTAGAAGACTTGGTTAATACTTTCGATGATAAAATTACAAAATGTTTTTATAATTATGAAGAAAATGTTGAAAAACTTGCTCCTGTTCAGGTGCGAAATCAAGAAGAAATAATGAACGAATGCCAGTGAGTTACCTTTGATAAGATTTTTGAATATTAATTTTAATTATTAGAACGAGATATCATTTAAAATATTGACTGTAATTGTATATTTATCAACAGTTCTTAAATAGGAAGATATTTTTAATGCATTCAATAACTTAAAAAAGTTTCTTTGATGTATACTTTATCTATTATGACTTAATTGAGCTGTGCTATTTTAATTAATAATTGTGAATTATTCATTTGTTTTAATGCTATTTTAAGAATAGAAGAGCAAAATATTGATTCTTAAGCATTTCCACTCAAACACTTTGGTAAATATATTTTTATGTCAATCAAATTTTAACAGAGTCAAAGTAGATATGATTTTCTTGCTCCTTATCCACTAATTTGTTAAAAACACAAAACATAGTGTTTTTTACAACTAGCATTATACAAATGACATGCATGGCATAATTTCTTTAAATTACTAACAAGTCATTATACTTTGAATATTTTTATGAAGTTCTTATTAATTCTGGTTTTTTTTTTTATCTTCCTAATATGTTATTATTCTATTGCAAATTTCACTTGTATTACTCAAATTTTAATAAATGTTTATCAATAGTTAAATATATTTATGATTTTTTCATCTACAAGATAGTGGGTAGTACTTTTGCCACTTCATTAGAAATTTTCTTTTCAATAAAATTGCTGTTTATCAAAGTTTATTGTGTAAAACAATTTTAAAATGCTAAATGTTTTTACATCAATTGTTTCAATTCTAAAAATGAGTATAATTTTTATTAGTAACTAATATTTATCCCATTTTATATTATTTGGAAATATATATTTATAAAATATCTATTATTTGTAGAATATGGTGGACCTTAACCGGAAACTTTGGAAGCATTTTACCTATTGATTGGACGAAATCTTGTGCCAAAGGATTGCAGCATTCTTTGATGAATTTGAATCAAAATACTGTTAGTGACAATTTTAAACAATTTTTTCTTTATATAAAGGCTTAACTAGACTATTTATATAAATAATATTTAATCACTTTTATTCTTTTATATTGTTATTATAAGGCAAAATTAAATTCAACCTATTACATTTTTTGTTTGAACTTTTTTTTTAATGTTTTAAATTATATTTAAAGAAAGTCTAGAATTTACATTAAAATAAAGTGAGCTTAATTAATTATATATAATAGGGTTATTTTTAAATGTGTGGAAATCTTGTAATTATGTATATTTTTTAAAATTTTTTCTATATCATATAATAGTGATTTTTTAATATTTTAATCATTTTTAATTTGTGTCATTTAATTTTATTTTAGGTTTTTTAAATACTACTAATCATATAAGTATTTCTTTATTAAAATTTAATTTCACATTTAAAGATATATTCTTCTTTTTTTTAAAAAAAAAAAAAATTCCTTTGTGTTCCACAATATTTTCTAATAATTTTTACTCTTAAATGTTTTATTTCTTAATTTATGAAATTTATTCAGGATATTGAATCTAAAAATGATGAATCCCCAAAGGATATGGATATGCGAGCATTCTTAATAAAAAATTTGCAACAAGAACCTTTATTTACTGCTGAGCAAGTTTTAGAAGAAATAGAAGATATGATACAAGTAATGATAAAATTATTATTTTACTACATGAAGTAAATGAATATAGTTTTATTACCTTTATTATTTAACTTTTTCACATTTACTGTTTAATTTTATATAAAAAAAAATTGCAATTAACAAAAAAAAAATGTTGAAAATACATAATCTATAAGAATATACATGAATAAAAAAATTCGTAAGGAATTCTATTCAAATATTTATTTCAAGTATGCATATGTAAAACTGTCCAATATTTTTTGTTTTATTCCATACAGAATTTGATATAGATTGTTTTGTTATTATATAAATTAAAAAATGAATAATTGCATGCAAACATTTTTATTTTGGAGGTATAAAAATAGGCTTACAAAATTACTTATTCTTGTAAGATTGAGATGCAGATTATTTAATAAAAAGAAGATAATATTTTTAATTTACAAAAATATAAATGGTTGATATTATGCATTTCAAAAGAAATATCAAATTTATTATTTGAACATTTTTAACAAGTTTTTGCAAAAACAGTTTAGATATTCCTTTTCTTTTAAAATAATTTTATTAAGATATATTGATTATTTTACTAATCTGATAGCAAACCACTATATATTTAAAATAAGTACTTCACTGTGGAGTATCGTAAAAACAAATAAAAGGATTTGTTTGGAATATTACCGTGAACCCTTTTTATTGATTTATCAAATTCTAAAGAACATTTTCCCCCTAATAAAGTAACTATATTGATCTATAAAGTGAAATGTACCTCACTATTATTAAAAAAGCTGCTTCTTTCTATGACATTAATTGGTTTTTTAAATATTCTTCTAAATGCCTGTAACAAAGTATACATTTCAGATTTTAATTTAAAAAAAAAAGCTGATTATTTTTTAAAAGCAAAATATGGATTATTTTTTAACCTCATATCATCTTCTCTAATGTTTGACAGTAATGTTAATTAAGTCTATTCTCTTTAAACTGTATATCATTGAATTAAATCCCTTATCACTTGCTATATAATATTTACAAATTTTTTTGTAAACAAGTTTTTTGACTTTTACATTTTCTTATTTTCCTAATCGTCATTTTTTTCCTCTTTTATCTTTGGACATATAGACTGATATCTTATTGTAATATCTTTTAATTTATTTTTGCTGGGAACTGCTATCCTTGGAAAGAAGGAAAATAAAAATTCAAATTATTTTCCTTGAATATTTGTTTAGTTCCTAAACTTACTATTTCTTAATTTAATATTAAGGTATCTTTTATCTTCAATTAAATCAGCAGATGAAATTTTATGGTGTTAAAAATCTTTAGGCAAAAAAGAAACTTAGCAATTTTTGTTATTTAATATTATCTATCATTTTACTTAAAAATATATGTTTATATTAATGGTTTAGTATGAATATTCATTTCAAATTTCATTGCTTTGTCATCATTACATAATTATTCTTATCTTATTTATTTGTCAGTCATCAATTAACCATGCAAAATATATGGCATTCTCCATTTAAAATAGAATATTTATGTTTTCAGGTTTGATACATAATTGTTTCTAATAATTCTTCAAACAATAAACACTATTTAATTTGAAGCTTATACTTTGTATTTTATAAAATATTTAAAAAATCACTTATTCTCAAATAACTAAATGAAACAATGCCTTACTTATTTGTTTTGCGAAATTATATTCATAAAAACTATAAATAGAACATAGAAATAAAACAAAAAAAATTTATGATGACATTTAAAGTATAATATTTTTTATAATTATTTTTTAAATATATTTTAAATATTTATAAAGTCTTTAGTAAATTTTATAAATATTTAAAATATATTGAAATGAACTATTATTTAAAATTTATATCCCAAATTACTTGTAGGTAGATACAATTTTATTCTCATTTCTCTTTATATGTATTATAATTTTTACAGTTTCATTATTATTTGCTATTCATTATTTCATTTATATATTATAAAAGCTTATTTTCTTTTATTTAAACCAAGCTGTATGCTAAATTTTAAGTTATTAATGAATACTTTTTTGTTAAAAGTTTAATCTATAAATTATTACTGAAATTTAGAAAATGTGATGTGTAAAATTTCATTTTTAAACTAACTTTTCAATGTGTATTCTTAAATACTATTTTGGTTATTTATAAAAATTTAATATAGGGATCATAATAGATACTTTTAACATTTTATAGAGGTTACAATTTCAGTGTAAGTGCATATCATGGGCAACTACAGCACATCTAACAAACTATTATAAAGACAAGAAAGACTAATTTATTCTCATAAGTCCTTAATATGTTGGCTTAGCATGCCTTATTAAATAAAACAAGAATCATTTAAATATTTCTAAATTTATCCAAAAAAATTGACTGCACCATCTTGTTACATTGTTCCTCGTGGAGATGGTATATCATGTTCATTGAATTGATGGAGTGCTTTGCCACATTCACAGCAATCACAGGTAGTGTAAATCATCTAACACTTGATTGTAATGCAATCAGTTGTCTGCAAAGTATCCATTCCTTTAATTACTTTTGACTCAACTTCTGGTATTTATTTTTATTATAAAAATATTTATCTTTTATTTCATTTTTACCACAAAGAGAAAATTTTCTTATTTAAAGCACTGTAAGAAAATTTCTGTTGTATATTTTTCCTATTGGCAATTTAAAGTATCATCTATAAAGATCTCTAAATTAAGAAGCATTTATAGTTTCTATGAGTAGTTATTGATGAAAAATATGTACTTACTACAAAATATTGGATAGCATTACCAAAAATAAGAGTATAACAAAATATTTTCTGACATCATTTAATAACTATATTATTGTAACAAGGATAATTTTTAATTGCTGAAGAACTCCTTTCAGTGAGTCTCTCTAGTGAACTATCAGAACGTACTCTTTTTCTGATAGTTATTCATCACTAGACAACACAATGAGGATGTTAACAATTTATCAAAAAGTAATTATTTACCATGTAGTATTCATAGTGATTGGAAAATACACTCATGTACATGATATATTAATCTAGATATCAATATTCAAGAATTTTGTTTCCTTAAACCAATAATATTTAAATGAAAAAAAAAATTATTTCTTGTATTGCATGTTCTTAATTGATAGAAATTAATAATTCTATCTTATAATTCCAAGAATTTATATGATTTTATAATTCCAAGATTATATATATCCAATATTTTTTGTTATGAAAGTAGCTTAACTAATCTACTTTATTTTAGCAACAGAGATCACCATCATTAAATACATGTGAAACACCTGATAAATCTCCCGATGATTTGAAAAGTAAAGTTTTGATGTATGTTGGAATGTACAAAGATGGTATGTTTTTATAACTCTTTGAATATATTTTGAGCTCTCATCAATTAATTTATTTATAAAAATTTAATATAGTGACAATAATATATACTTTTAACATTTTATAGAGGTTACAATTTCAGTATAAGTGCATATCTAACAAACTATTATAAAGACAAGAAAGACTAGTTTATTCTCATAAATCCTTAATATGTAGGCTTAGCATGCCTTATTAAATAAAACAAGAATCATTTCAATATTTCTGAATTTAACCAAAAAAAAAAAAAAAAAAAAAAAAAAAAAATTGACTGCACCATCTTGTTACATTGTTCCTCATGTAGATGGCATATCATGTTCATTGAATTGATGGAGTGCTTTGCTACATTCACAGCAATCACAGGTAGTGTAAATCATATGACACTTGATTGTAATGCAAAAGTAATGTAAGTATCCATTTATTTAATTACTTTTGACTCAACTTCAGACATTTATTTTTATAATTATGCAATAAATGGTAGTAATTGACTTCCAAATATTTTCAAATAAACTATGTTGCTATTTGTAGCATCATAATTTGGAAGCACTGTAGACAAGTTGCTAAACAGTTGCTTTTTGCATGTCTATATAGGGGTTGGAATCCCACCTTGGGCTTGGACGTTTGTAATGTCTCAAAATCGTTTTTAAGGCATAGATGTGGGTTTAATTATCCCTTATGTGCAGAAAATAACTGTTGCTTGATTGTTTTGCTTGATTAAGTCATTAATTATCTAGAAAAAATCCATCATAATATAAGTAAATTAAGTAGTGATGCAAAGCTAAATTAATGAATATGGTGGGTTTGGAATTTAAAATCACTATAAAATATTTTATTAATGTTTTGTTTATTCATAGCATCTAGAAATTTTAAAATATTTTATACTTTGTATGACACAAAGTCAGAAATTTTCAGAGATAAGAAATTCACACACTTTTTTAGTTGGTGTGTTTTAAGAATCTGACTATAACTGCTTCTATTAAAGACATTAGAGAACATTGCAAATGTTGTTGATAATAAATACTATATATATTTCAGTTGTTTCAAATTATTCTTTCCTATTAATGAAGTAAAACATTATTTCATTGATTTAAATGAATTAAATAAATACTTATTATTTATATAAAGTATAAAAAAATTTCCTTCTTAGGAGCTGATAATTAATTAAAATACTATTTCACCAATAATAAATAGACAGTAAAATCCATGCATTTTTGGTAGTCTGCTATCATTTTCATCTGTGAGGCAATTCCTTTTGTGGTGAATACTCTTTCATAATAAAAATAGATTTTTTTACTCCAATTCATTTAATATCAGACAAGCAGTCTGATTACAACCATAACAACATAGAATTTTGTTTTTAACTAATTATTATTATTTTATTATTTGCTATTACTCACTTTACTGTTAAAAAAAAGCATTTAATGCACATCCATTTTAATTGCATTTCCATTTTAATTTCCATTTTAATTGCACAATTCTCCAAAGATTTTATTTGTAAATCATATATTTTGAAGAATTAAGGCATTCAGTACTGTATTTGTGTTGGCTTGTTCAATGCATGTCACTGTTTGCTCTATCATACCCTGTATACACTGTGTTATTAATTCAAACACTTGTTACTTATTTCTAGCTTCATTATTTTATTTTTATTTTTTATTTATTTATTTTTTTTTTATCATTTTTGCTGTTATTAATGAAATAAAGATCAGTCTATGTTCGCATAAATGAGTCATTTCATAAGTTAATTTGAAATTAACCAAAAATAAGTTATTCATAAACAGATGTATTCATCTTGAAATATATTTTTTTAAAATATTTCACAAAAAGTTTCAGTTAGATGTCTTTATAAGGGAGATCAAAATTATTAATTATGTAAATATTTTGAAAGAAAAACTACTTTTTTGTGGGCTATAAAAACTGAAACATAACGATGAATTTTATGTTTTAAGTTTTTATTGAGCATTGTTAGATTACATCTCCACATAATTAAAGAATCGATTCATTTATTAATTTTTTTAGTAAATTTACTTTTCATTTTATTTCATATTTATAAATATGAATGTTTTGTTGTGTTGAACTGGGAACAAAAATTGATGGAAAACTTATTATATTAAATTCATTTTTATCATATGTTAATTTAAATTTTATTGTGATTCCTTTAACGTTATAAACAACTTTTACTAGATTATCTGCTATTTTCATGTATGTGTATGCATTAATTATTGCAGACCGTTATGTTTATATACAATTATAGGCAACTTTATCTTGAGAAACGTATGAAAAAATTTAGTTTAAGTGTTTCATATTCAAAGAAAAAATATAGTTTATGAGCGATTAATACAAAAGCTTATTTTATGTAATTTTTTGAAGTACTTTTCTTAATCTATCTTGATTTTAATCCTTCATTATTAATAATTATATTTATTATAATAATAAAAATTAAAGAAATTTTTACTTAGATTAATAAAAATTGTTAAGTACTTTTTAATAACAATAATAAACTGAATTAAAAGATGTCTATTTTGCAAATGATAAAAGGAAATAAGTTGTCGAAGATTCATAAAATTTAAATTTTATAGTTTAGGAGCACGTATATATCACATATATGTAATAAAGTGACACTATTCTGCTATGAAGTTTTTGTTATATTCATTGTGATATTTTCCTGGAATGTTATAATAAATTATCGTGAAAATACTGAAAATCCCTTAAGTGTATTTATAATGAAGATGAAAATTTTGATTTTTTTTATTACTGCTCAACAATTTAGTGTATATCTGCACATATGATTATAATCTAACATTTAATTTTATGATTATTCAATACATAAAAAAAGCATATAGTAAAATATATATATTCTGTTGACTTTATATTGAATATTTTATCTTGTTTTGAAGTGAAAATTTTTTAAAACTAGTTTTAAAACAAGAACTGTTTGTGTGAAAAAAAAATCAAAGTTACTTGTGTACTTTAATATTTAAATTACAAAATTTGTAAAATATTTAACAACTATATTTGTTTTGAATTACATTTTATTTTCAGAAGTGAAAAGGTTAAACCTGATGCAGCTCCATGATCTTTTATCTGAGTTAGAAGGATTAATACAAGAACATTCTGAAACTTTAATTCGAGAATTAGCTCTACGGGATGAACTAGAGTTTGAAAAAGAACTAAAAAATCACTTTATTTCTCTTGTTCTTAGTGTTCAAAATAAGCGTCGTCAACATTGCATTGATAAAAAGAAAATATTAAAGAATGGATCAATAAATGGAATAGAACCTAAGGTAAACATTTGATGAATTTATTAATCTTAAACAAATCTCATTTCTCTTTTCTTAGAATAAGAAGTGATATTAATTTCATTATCTGATACTGTTTTTAAAGTTTAGCATTTTATTGTGATACTCTTGTTATTTTATTGCATTCTTTTAACTAAAAATTCATGATCAAATATTTTTTTTAAATATTTTTTTGTCTTTTGTTACACAATATGGTAATATTTTTACAATGATTGTATTTATTTAGGTGTGTATGTATTTATCTAATTATGAATTTTAAAACGAAAGATGTACCTATAATTATGGAAGCTTTTTCTGTTCTGATATTGAATCAGAGTCACAGAATTAATTGTGGTAGATATTCCAGAATCGATTATTTAAACATAAATTATATGTATATGGAGAACATTATAATATTGATTGCATGAATTAAATGTAATTAATTAAAAATCATAACTAAAACATTTAATTATAATTTTTATGTAAAAAAAGATGCCACATTAAAATCAACATGAAGATATATCACTAGACTAATGTATTTATCCTTTAATAACAATATTGGCAGCAAAAATTTCAAAATTTTGAGTTCTTATATTGATTAAAATTTTATTACTTATCAATCTTCAGTTAGTATATTGCAGTGATGGCCAAACTTTTGGGATCCGCGGTCTACTTAACATTTAAAAAATCGAAGGCGGTCTACCAATGGCAGAAATAACGTGTATGTTTATATATTTATTTTCGGTAACAGAAAAAATGGTATATTATCCAATTCTTCTAAAAAAAAAAAAAAAAATCTTAGTATTTACAAAATAAAAATTTACTGACAAAAATATTCATATACATAAAAATTGACCATCCAAATAACTTTGTTTAGATGAAATTTGACACTGTATATCTGCGACAAGTTTATCATATTGTGACTGATACGAGCTTATTGCACTGCGTAAACACGAAATTATATGTTCATCTTTAAACGCGACCGATGTTTAGTTTTTATGGCGTTCATGGTTGAAAAAGCAGATTCGCAAAGATACGTTGATCCAAAGTATGATTTTAAATACAAAATCAATTTGTAAATATTTGGAAACGTTTCCTCAGAAATTAATTTCCAAAAATCAGTATCACTAGATGCTCTGGATTTAAGAAATATATCACATCTTAATATAATAATTTCTTCCTCGACCATGTCTGAAGTGGTATCTATTAAATGTCCTATTTTTTCAGATACTCCATCAATGTTGACATTTTCATTAGATGGAAATATCATAAAATTGAGTATTTCTTCCAACCTAAATAAGTCAGTGAATCTTCTTTCAAATTCTTCAAACAAAACATCTAAGTATTCAGCGAAATCTTCGAAGTCTCGGTTTGGATTATGGATGCACTCTTCCTCTTGTTTTTGAAGTTTCTCAATTCATGTTTTCTTAATTGAGACGCATACCTTTTTATCGTTTCTTTGAAAGTTTTAATCGCACTCATCATGTCTGTGAAACATTTATTCTTTCCTTGTAGATTTAGGTTTAAGTCGTTAGGTTTTGCAGTGATATCACAGAGAAAAGCTAGTTTCATGAGCCATTTCCCATCTTCCTATTCAGTAATGTGCTCTCCTTTTATTTGTAGAAAATTTCTTATTTCTGGTAACAGAATACGAAATCTTTTTAAAAAAGCACCACGGCTTAGCCACCTCATGTCTGTGTGCAATAAGAGATTTCCGTACTCTGATTCAGTTTCTTCCAAAAGCGCCCGAAATTGTTATCTCTGAAGACTTCTTGAACGAATTGAATTGACGATTTTAAAAGCAATTTGCATTATATCATTAGACTTTAGTGTTTTTGAATAAAATACCTGTTGATGGATAATGCAATGATAGCTGGTAAAACTGGGAATTTCCTCATCATTATTGCATAAGGCAATAAAACCAGCTCGATTCCCGACAATTGCTGGAGCTCCATCTGTTGTAATAGAGACCAATTTATGTATTGGAAATTCTGTCTTATCAATAAAGTTTTTAAATGAATTGTAGATATCTTGTCCCCTCGTTTGTCCTTTCAATGGAATTATAGTTAATAATTCTTCTTTTGAAGTCATATCTACGAAAACCATTCTCACAAAAGGCATAACTGTGCAATGTTACTAATATCTGTGAATTCATCAAATTGAAGTGATAGGAACTTACAAGCTTTTAAATCGTCATTTAATAAATTTTCCAAATTATTATTCATAGCTTCAGTCCGTTGCATCACAGTGTTACGCGACAAAGAAATATTATTTATTGACGATATTATTTCAGATTTGTTTTTAAAATCGTGGAAAAGCTCTTCTCCCGCTTTAATGAAAGCTTCTTTTATCAATTCTCCATCTTCAAATGGTTTTTTTTGCTTTATCAAAACTTCTGTAATTTTAAACGACGCCAGTGTTACTGCTTTAGCTTTGCTGCCTGGTTTCGTAAATACTGATTGCTGTAAATGTAAATTCGACTTTAATTCATGCACTTTAACTTTTCGAAGTTCACTACCGATTGGAAAGTCTGTAGCATATTTTAAGTGCATGGTTTTAAAATGTCTTTCGACGTTTGCTTTTTTTGGTAATGCCACACTTGAGTTACCTATGAGACAAACACATTTCTCCTTCATCGTAACAAAAAAGAAATCATCTTCCCACTCATTGTGATAATGGTATGTTTTACTTCTCTTACCACTGGTGCCTGGCTGATTCATTTTGGACGGGTTGTTGAAAAACAAATTTAACAGTTTCAAACAACAGTTCGAACATTCAAGTTTTGAAACTAATTCGTATCAGTATGCATATTGCGGTAGGAAGCGAGCGACCTGCCACATAAGTCGATTAACTTAGAAGTGAAACTAAACAGCCAGAAGAGAGGGGTAGACTAGATGACTCGGCGCGTCGCTATCATGCACTGCCTACTGGATATAATCTAAGCATCCCACTTTGTCAAATTGTTTCGATTTAATTCCACTGTAAAACGAAATATTCAGTGCCTTACTTTGCACAGTTTGTTTTAGGTTTTAAAGCAAAAATTGTAGTAAATTTTTGTTTTAAATAATTCATTAATTCTATGACATAAGTTATAAACTAAATTGTTAATATCCGAGATCACTATTGGAATAGTCGCGCGGTCTACCTAAATTGAATTCTCGGTCGACGTCTTGGCCATCCCTGGTATATTGAATTGCATTTAAATAATATATTTTATACTGTATTATATATTTACATACATTTCACTATATTAAGAAATTCAAAACTTTTGTTGTAATCTTGATCCACTTTGCCATTGGTATACATCTTGAAATATGTAACGTTAATTTTTTTGTGAATAAAAATAATTTTCAAGTAGCTAAATAAATGTATTCAATATTTTAAATCATTATTAAAATGATATACTAATTATAACAACATTTTTTAATTTAATAATTATATAATTGAAAGATGATAAACGATAAAATTTGCTTTTTTTAATTACTATTTGTTATAATTAAAAACTTTAATGTTAATATTATCATTACATGTGTCTTATTTTAATTTGTAACTTTTTAATTGACATTTATTTTAATGTTTTAATTTTAACAATAAGCTTGATATAATTTCATATGCAATTTTAATAAATTTTCTATTATTTTTTATCAATTTCAGAAATACTGTTAAGAAATATAATCATGAAAATGCTGATTATTTGTTATGAAATTTCCCATTTTTATGTAACACCTCTTCCTTTACTTTTATTTATATTATATAATGTTTATTTTATTTGTATATTGTACAATATTTCCTGATTTTTTTTATATCACAATTAAAATATAAGTGTTTAATTTATATTTGTTGACATTTTATAGTTACAATAATTGTATAAATAATATTTAATGATATAGTTTGACTTTTCTTTTGTTACTCTGGTTATTTTATGTTGCAAATGAAACTTCATTCAGTTTATAAGAATTTAATTAATGATTCGATTTATTAGTAGTATAAGGATTAAAATTTTAAAAATAAATTAGATTTATCTTTAATAATCATAATTTTCATGTAAAAAATGTTTCAAAATAAAAATATTTGTGGATAAAATCTTTTAATAGTTCTAAGCAAAATTAAAACAGAATTCTAAATTTTAATGTCTATTTCTACAATTGGTCAGCACTTTCTAGCTGACTTGATGGTTAATGTTCTATTATGCAATGAGTACTTAGGGATTAATTCGTCGACTTTCCAGTACTCATCAAATCCTTTGGCGCTAATTTTTCCATGAAAAATTTTACAAAATAAACACAATAAATTTATATAATAGTAACCATATATATTATATAAATCATTTCGGTGGCCAAAAATCCTTGATAGCTTTTAAAGCACAAACAAACAAATCATTATCCTTGTGCAATTGTCTCCACATAAATTCGTTTAAATATGACTCCAAGTGTTTTCGGGTAGTTCTGTAGTATTTCTTGTTTTGCTGAACCTGACAATCGTTCTATATTTTGTGCATGTGCACCAGTTTTAGGATCCACAAAATTATATCTGTGATTCACTTTAAAATGTTGGAATCCAGCTGCTTCCAATTCATCAGTTTTGTAACTTTTCTACAAGTCTGAGAAAATTGTAGTTCGTTCTACTATGTTCCTAATTTCACCCATTAGAGTTACTGCTTTTCAATTAGAACCTTTTTCATGAAAGACTTATTGGGCTCTCTGCACAGTACCTCAATATTTATTTTTTGTAATTAGCATGGCTTTATAGTAATACAATTTTCATTCATACACACCCTAATGGCTATTTAAATCAGTGTGCAGTAACAAATTATTGGACAAATATGTTAGGAATACAAGTATTTACATTTTCATGAAATTGGAAGTGTAGAGTAAGGGAAATCAGCATTCAGAATAATTAATAGCAACATAACATGTGTTTGGGCTGTGAGTCAGATTGGATGATACATACATCTTCAGTGTAATATCACAATTCAATAATCATAGTGATTGGTGTAAGGAGACAAGCCAGTTGCTTAATGATCATTCTGATAGTAAGAGATGTGAAGATGCTGCCCAGGTGAGCAGTTAAAAAATTTCTTTCTCAGACAGTTTTCTTATGATACCTGTAAAATTTAATCATATATTATCATACTGAAATGTAATGCTTAGCTTCCATGAATAAGTTTTGAAGGCCCTAATCAAAAATGGAATGGGTGCTGTTCAAAGTGCCATCAGTTGAAACAAGAGGGAATCAAGACGTGAATCCTGTGATTCTTTATTATCCTTCTAAATGTTACGTAGCATCACATGCAGCTATCATGATGCTAATAACAGAAACAAATTTAATCTGAAAATATAAAGTCATTCAATTCCTGCATTATCCCTTTTGTGCTGAATATTGATATATGTGTTAGAATGCAATGAAAATTAGATAATTAATTTATTTCCATAATGACAGTTACTACAAATCATATATTTTAATTATAATGCAGTATTTTGGAGTAAAATAATTTCTCCTAAAATAATTAAATATCGTATAAAATAATGTAATTATTTTTTTACAAAAGAATATGTAAGTTAAATTGTGGGTACTTATATTTTTCTGTAAGTTTGTTATAATTTTTGTTGCAAATTAGTAAAAAAAAGAATTTTTTATTGCATGAAAAGTAAATTTTTTTTATCACATATTACTAAAGTGATTTTTTTAAAATCAAGATTTTGTATTATTCTACCATCACGAGAAGGCGAGTGAGATTTGTCTCCGGTGGAAGGGTTCATTCTTTCAGAGGTTTGAACAGTAAAATGAATACACAGTTTAGGGTTAAAACAATTTCTTTGCCCGTTCTTCTCTTTGGCGAAGAACACGATTTTCCCCTCTTCATTCTTTGCTTTCTACTTAGCCTAGAAGGTTGTATTCTCAGCACTCTCGTGCTTTTTAGTATTTTAATTTGTATTAAAACTGTTCTTTTCAGAACAACACATAATGTCTCGAAAAGGGAAAACATTACGTTCTTTAGAATGTAACATCTTTAATAACGTGCGTATATATTTTGAAAATGAAGCAAAGTCTACTTCGCTTTCGATACCAATTCAGAAAGCACAGGAACGTGCTGCTACTGGCATTTCTCTTAGAACTGTCCAAAGAATTAAAAAGGAATCCACAACTGATAACAGGCTTTCAACTCCTGGGAAACAGCATAATCGACCTACAGAACGCAATGTAGTTTTTAACAATTTTGATTTGTGTGTCATTCGAAATACAGTAAATGAATTTTATGCGTCTAATAAAGTTCCATCCATTTCATTATTATTGCCAGTATTGAAAGAAAAGATTAATTTTTCTTGGAAAAGGGAATCTCTTAGGAAAGTCCTGCGTCAAATTGGATTTCGTTGGAAACAATGCCAAAATAAAAGGAAACTACTAATTGAATGGCCAGACATAATTTCATGGAGATGCCGGTACTTTAGAAAAATAATAAAATATCGAGAAAGCCAAAAAAACATTATTTATGTGGATGAAACTTGGATTGACAGCAACCTTCTCAAAATGCTGGCAAGATGAAAAACTTGGTGCTTTCGTAAAAGATGGTGCTGGTAATAGGTTAATTGTTGTGCATGCTGGATCAAAAGACGGATTTGTGCCAAATGCAGAATCAGTATTTAAAGCAGGCTGTGCAACAGGTGATTACCATGGGCAAATGAATTACGAAAATTTTGAAAAGTGGATAAGAGAAAAATTGCTGCCTAACATCCCTTGTAATTCCATCATAATAATGGATAATGCATCGTACCATACGAGGATTTTAGATCCAGTACCGACGAAAATTGGACGAAAACTAAAATGTGTAAATACTTGGATGACCAAAAAATACAGTATGACAACTTTATGAGAAAGCCTGAACTGTTTCAATTAATTAAAATGAATGCTCCACCAACAAAAAAATATCACATTGACGAACTTTTAAAAGCAGAAGGTCATTCCGTTCTAAGATTTTCGTAATACCATTGTGACTTAAATCCTATTGAATTAGCTTGGGCAGCAGTAAAGCGTCATGTTCGCGAAAGAAACATCGAAGCTGATCTCAGTTTGAAAACAATGAAGGAATTGACGTCACATGCAATTAAAAGTCTCGAGAGAAACCTGGCAAAAATACTTCTGTTATGTAGAAAAAAATCAAAGCATAATATTGGAAAATTGATGGACTTGTGGAGACTACAATTTAAACATTAAATTTTGATATAGGATCCGAATCAGAAACTGATACTGCTTCTGAAAGTGGTACAATTGATTGGGATTCGGACACTTCTATGGATACTTATTAATAAAATAATAAGTATCCATATGAAGTATAAGAAATGAAATTAATAAATACAGATCAGCTTTGGAAGTTCTCAAAATTATGTAGATTTTTTATAAGAAGGTTGACTCAACCAAACAGATAGCATTCTTGCATTCTGCGAAATGAGGAGTTTGGTTCTGAAATTAGTGGGTTCAAATCTGCATGAACCAAATGGAGTGACTGTGTAAGGTTTTCCTTGCACGTTAACGAAAATTCGGGTCACTTTCCATTAGAAAGCTCTCCCTGAAGACATTTCCTATTCTTCGGCAACTCCAAAAACTATATTTTCCCTTATATTAACATATATTATTTATGCGAAATCTGTATGAATTTTATTTTTAAAAATTTTGAGAATTCTTTGATGTTATCCTTTTTTTTTTCTTACTTGATATTATACATAAAAATGTTTTGATAAAATAAGTTATATGATCAAAATTCTTAAAAACTATTTAACTGATAGATTTTAGTGAGCGATATATAAATATTTTATATTCCCTCAAATTATTTTAAATGATTCCATAGGTGCACAATATATTTCCTACTATAAACATATATGAATTAAAATAAATTCCACAACATTTTAAAATATTAGTATGTTGTAATATGATGAAATATGTATCTTGAGTAAAAAAAAGGCTGTAAAAAGTTAATTTTTTACTTACAGAGTTTCTTTTTTACCTAAAGTGGACGTTCCTTACATGAAAACTGTCTTCATCTAAATTAACAACATGCATATTCTAGAAAATCTCACCCTTCCCTATTTTTTCAAAAATTATTACGATAACACAACAAAAATAAAAAAATTTTGGGCATGTAAATTATTTATCGTTCGGTGTCTACAAACAGTTTTTGTTCCTGTTCTTGTGAACGAAATTAATTCTAAAATCTTTCTAATAATGAAATTTTCATGACGAAATAAAAATATTTTCATTCTAAATGTTTTGTCTAACATTTAGCTTAATATATGTATTTATATATTTCTATTCTGGTATTTGAATTCTTCGAAAAAGTATAACACATACATATTTTATTTTCATTCTACATCAAAAGATGCTAATTAGCCAAATAAGGTAACCCAGATTGAGGCGCTTTCTCCTCGTTTCCTCCTCCGTTCTCTAAATAGTTGAAATAGACTTCTCTGATAACACGTGACTTTTACGTCACACCCACCATCTCCTGGTGGTCGCACTATAATTTTGATGTTAAAAGAGGTTTTGAAATTTAATTTACTTAAGTAACACTGATGTTGTATTGCTTAAAAGAGCCATAACTTATATTTCTCTTAGCAAGATTTATAAAATAACATGTGCATTTATTAAATTTAGTATTTTCTGGTATTTTTTATCAATATATATTAACTTCAACTCATAAGCAGAGAAAATGTTGTGAAATATAAAAAGTTAAAAAAAATTGTTAAATAGATATAAATTAATCTGCAATATATTTTTATGTGACATACTTGTGCTTTTATTGAATTTTTAACCATTGCATAATGTTTTTCATACCAATGAAAAATATTTGTTGCTTAAATTAATCTAAATGGCATTATCTGCATGGTTATTTATTAATTTTATAATACTAAAAATGTTTAATTAACAAATATTTTTTCAATACTCCCTTCTGTTTAAAAAATAAAGATTATTTAAATGTTTTCAATCTATTTTACAGTATCTCAGCACTGTTATTCCTTATGATCCTGAGCATGGAACACCTGATAATCCAACTTTACAAATTTTGATCAAAAGTAACCAAACTATATAATTTTGCTTTAAAAATGTTCTTATTGATAATACCTCATTTATTTAACATTTATTTCAAATTATTTAAAAATTTATATATACTTTTCTTAATATTTTTATAATTTTTATCTTATTTAACAGTTCTACAGGCAATAAATGAAGATAGTCCAACTGTTCCCACGTTATTGACTGATTATATATTAAAAGGTATATTTTTAATGTTTTCTTCGTTGTATTTTGTGAATTTTTTAAATGCAACTATATGAATTTATTTATTTGATATTAATTGTTCTCTTTTTAATATATAATCAAATTATATTCTTATGACTAACCATATCTTCAAACTTTTTTCCTATTTAAAAATCCCAACTTTTTTTGCATTGTTTTGATTCGTGTTACTTTTGGAAAACAATTGTTTTAACAAATTAAAAAATGTACTTTACAAAAAATTAATTATAATTTTTTCATTTGGAAATAGAGAAATAAAGATCCTAAGTAAAGCAAGTTATTCACTGATTCACTGTGAATATTTTGGTTAGAATATTTTCTAAACATTACAAAAAATTCTTATTATTTATTATTTTTGAAATTTTTACAGTAGTTAGAATTTTTTTTCAACTATGCATTTTAAATCTAAATGGAATATGTAACTATTTTCTTAATTTAATCACCAATTTACTTTTAATTTTTGTATTACAGTTTATTGCCCCACGTAAAACTTCTACTCGCAGATACTTTAATGCAGTACAACTTGTAGGTTGCTGAAGGCTGTTTTGTTTAAAGCTTCTATGAACTTATTGATGTTTTTCAATTGCTGACTATTTGCATTTATTGATTACGCATTGTTTTGTTCTTACTATAATGCTTTTTAAGGTTGTTACTCAGGACTTTGAAACTAATACTTTGTTATTTAAAAATATACAGTTAATGTTTTATATTTTGAATTAGTGTTTTTATAATTTATACATTAAGATTAAATATATTTATCAATTTTGAGATAAAGTTGTTAGTTTTAAAATTAGTTTAAAATGTATTTTATTAATTTCCTCTAATTTTATGAAAATATTTTAATATTGTTAAATATATCAAAGAATGATTATGAAATATTTATTCTTTGAATTTATTTCTGCATGCCATTTTTATAAATTTAATTTCTCAAGCCATATAACAGCTATATTTTAAAATTCATAATTATTCTGAAAGTAGTAATTTCTTCACTTAAATAGTGATTAAGAATTCAAAATTTGTTTTTGTATGTATTTAAATTTTTCATTCAAATTTTAAATTGTAAAAATATTTGATGTAATGAAAGGAAATTATATATTGTGTTAAGATAGGAAGGCTTAAAATTGTATGCTGAATCAAAATGTTGTATTATATGTATTAGGTATTATAATAACATGATGATATTATCCAAATATGTTTGACAGAAACTATATAGGAATATTGTATGAGAATCGTAATAACTCTATATGATATAGCTCCATTGAGTAATTGAGATTCTTTTACTAAATTGTCAAGCAAGTATTTTACTTAACCAGCTAGTTTTCTTCTTTAAGAATAGTCATTTTTTACTTTGTTTTTAAACTTTGTTCTTGAAATGAAAGTTATGCCTCTATTCTGTGAAAGGCATGTGCAACTCATCTTTAAATTAAGAGTTAGATGTAGTATACAGGCTATTGATAAAAAAAAATTCTTTATTGTTATTTTGTGTTTTTAAAATTTGTTTAATTTTATATTTATTTATGATAATTTTGTAGAGCGTTTACTTTATGTGCTGCAGCTTTTTATTTTACATGAAATTTTTGCAACATGTACTTTTAAATTAGTAAAAATTGTAGAGTTCTGTTAATTCCATTTTAAGCTTTCATAAACTCTTGTTTATAACTGCTAAACATATGCGTAGTTTTTTTTTTTTTTTTTTTGCTTTTCTTTATTTTGAAATAAAATTGTTTACCTTTTTACGCTTTTAAACTATTTTGTGAAAATATAGTATTTTTCTCTGAAAATTATTACACAGTGAACCTTAAAGTTTATCGATGCTATTAAATCTTTAAAAAAATTCATTTATTAATATTGTGTGACAGTAGTAGTTAATTTTATTATAGGTGTGATATTGTTTTAATATTTTTTAAAAATACAATTAATTTTATAGTTAAATCATACTTATGATAAACAAATTGGATTTTAATCTTTATATTAAATATTTTTTTTTACTTTAAGATGTTTTGTTGTATAAAAAAGGAGCTTATTTGAAAATATTTAATTCATATGTTAACAAATTTATTCTTAATCGTTGGATGTGAAGATACTGTTTAGGGAATTTTATCTGAATGTTCTAGATTGATGTGATGCATTGCTTGAAGCTTAAATGCTATATGGTACAGAAGTATTGAGTAGTTTTGAAAATATGATATTGTAGGTATTGTAGTGGGTTTTTATTTTTTAAAAAAGAAAACATTATGATATAGGTTATCTGTGCAATTTTCCTTATTATTCATGTAAAATGTTTTTGGTGGTCATAATTATTTATAATGTTACACAAATATGATTATTATTTGTGAAACTGCTTAACAATTCATCTAAATATTTCAATGAGTCTTGAATATTGATTTCTTCGCAGGATCTTTTGTATTTTATGATAACTAAATGTAACTTATTTTTATTTAATGTAATCAGTATTTCTATAATTTATTATCCCACTTTGTTATCACAGTTATTGTATTATTTTATGCTATAAGTAAGATAAATAGATAGAAATATAAAAATTTTGTTATTTTTTGCTCTTGGTGTTTTGCATAGCTATTAAGACTCAAAATTATTTATTCCAACTTTAACAAATTTCTATTAACTTATTTATATAAGTATAAATTAATTTAAATTTTTCTAGTAATAAATTTCAATTTCTAAATTTGTAAATGAATTTTCTTTCATAAATTCTATAAATCAGTAGTAAAATCTGTTCAATTACTTTTCAAAATTTTACATTTTAATTTTTTTAATTGAATGCTTTGTGAAAAGCAACTATAAAAAGATATATAATTTTGCATTGCTTTTTTTAATATTAATAAACCTATATAGAATAGAAACACTTTTTTTGGATAGTTATAATATTTTGCAACCTGAGCACAAAATTATGTAGTAAAAATTAACAAAGTTAGTGAATTATAAAATATTCCGTACATAAAGAATTTTAGTATTACATAGAAAAATATGTATTCAATTCATAGAATTTTAGTTTTTATAAATAATATAAATTTGCATTTAATTATTAGGTAATTTATATTTGATTTAAAATTATATTTGCATGGTGAAGTGCATTTATATTATTTTTAATGTTACAAATCTTTTAATAATATATTTTAAATTTATTCAATTAATATTTGTTAAATTATTACTGTTTTAATTACTCACTAGTTGAATATGTTTATAATTATATAAAATTTATAATTTTTTTGTATTAATACTTTTGAATGGAATATGAATAGAAGTGATTTTGAAATTTAAATTGTCTTACATTATAATTTGTTGCACAAAGTTGTTTCACATGAGCATTTATTATAAGTTGATTATTTAAAGCTTATAATATTGTTGTCATTTTCAAAATATTTTTACATTGTACTTTTGTTGTGTTTGTTATTTATATAACTTGAGATTATTTATACTTATGTGTTTGTATGAATAATTTAACATAATATTTCTTGTGATATTTTTATTCATTATTTACCAGTATGCATTACTGTTTTATATTTATACCTGTTAAATTATAATTTGTTATTTTTGTGCCTTATCATCTGTGCCATATGATAATTAAAAAAATAGTAAAAATTTAATCTGTAAATTTTTTCATTTTCTTTTATTAATCCTTCTGTATGAGGTTTTTAAATAGTTGCTTTGTTTATGTGTTAGTATTTCTTATATAATTCAGAAAATCCTGCTGAATATTCATTTTCAAACTCTAAATTCATATAGGACTACTAAAATTATCAGTTACAAAACATAGTGTTTTACTATGTTTTATAACATAGTAAAACACTCAAAACCTCAAAAAAGTAATTTTTGATACAGTACGTGATTTCCAAAAGTAAATTTTAAAGATTTTTTTTCTATTTAAAAGCACAATTTTACTACATTAATTAAACATATCTAATGTATTCATGTTCTGTCTTCTGTAGAATATCATCTCATTCTCAAATATAAATTTTTGTTTGTCTAAATATTAAACTTTTATTTGTTTAATGTTTATATGTATAGTTACACTGAATCTCTAAGGCACAGAGTGAGATTACTGTTAGAAGTGCAATGTTTTATTTAAATAATATAATGTGTGTGCAATGTTTTGAAAATTTTTTATGAGAATTTCATGTAACAAACAATTTTATATTTATTGTTCTGAGATCAAACATTTTATAGTAAATTGTTTTTATTTAATAATCTTAATCATAACAATATCATTTTATTGTGTCTTCTCCTAGTCATTTTACCTGAATGTTCACATAAAACATGTCTACTCAAATTTTTTAAGAACAAAATTACAAATATATATTCTGTATATAATGTACTGTGTTTGAGCCTGCAACAATGTTTGTATTTGGCACAAACTATTTTTCTCAATAAATTGCTTGCACATCTGAAAATGACTCATTCATTTGGCTATATGCTTCAGATTGTGATAAAAGAAAATATCACAATTTGAAACATGATGAATAGCTTAAAAGTTTTAGAAAATAAAGCAGTTTTGAAATAGCAACTAAGCAGTTAATTGTGTTTTAATTTAATACTAAATAATTTTAAGAAAAAGTTTGATGGCATTAAGTTTTTACGTTAGATTTTACTATATTGAAATCGCATATTTCATTTTTATTGAACATAGTTATAGACTATTAATAATTATTGCTTTAATAATCTTTGGTTGTAATCATAAGAAGGAAAAAAAATCTAATATAAAAAAATTTAAAAGTTTTTTTCTTATATATGAATATATAATCTTCAGCATATAGTATGCCTTGACATTCTTATTCATAATTTAACAAAAGTAAATGTTGTTAAATGAAAAAACTATATTTGTATTTAAAAATGAAAATATTGTTTTTAGTGGCAACAGAAATATTGACTTAAGTTCATTCCTGTGAATTTATTTTTAATTTAATATTATAAAAAATGTATTTATGACATGTTGATTAGTATATTGTTAGAACTAAATTACAGAAAACGCTTAATTTTAGAATGATAAATTTTTTTTCTAATATTCATGTAGTTATAACAAATGGAAAGTTAATGCTGCTGCTTGATTGTTACATAGTTCACAATACGAGAATCCAGTTGAAATTTTGAAAGATTCTTCTACTGTTTCTAGAAATATATTGAATTCTTTGCTTGCATTTTTCTATCTATTAATATATTATGTTTTTCAAATCTTTAATTTTCATATCTTTGCTTTATGCTTCACATAATTTATTTGAATTTTAAATTATTTTGATGTCTGATTCTTTTATTCAAATAATTGTAAAATGAAAAACATTTAGTGTTCATAAAGTCTATTGACTTTCTTGTAATATATGTGATATGTGTTTCGAACTAAATATTGAAAATACTAAATTTTTTCACACTTAAACTTTATATTCAAATGATCAATTGTCTCCTGAAAATTGCTTTTTTATAAGAAATATCTTATTGGTTAATAATCAGTTACTGGGAAACAAAAATCAGCTGCTATTTCTGTAAATACAATCCACCTTGTTGGTGATATGCCTCTGCAAAAACTGAATTCTCTACAGGTTTAAAACTTTGTCTTGTATGCGAGGATTGTTGATCAAGAATTTCTGGAGACATCTACAATCCACATTATCTGAGAGACCCTTTTAAAATGTGAGTGTTCGTGCCCGTCTAGTGTCCAGCAGCATAATTGTAAAGAATCCATATTCCATAAAGTTCTCATACTCGAGCAAGTATCTTCCGGTACCACAAATAACGTAATATCTTTTTTTGTTGGCTAAGTTATTGTGAATTAGATGTTTGTCAACTTTACATTTGTAAAATGAATCATGTTTATCATATTTCCTTTAAAGATAGTCTTTATGATAATAAAGTCACGCATGCAGCAGCACTTATCAATTTCTGCCTTTAATCTCTGTGTAACTATGGTTTCTAATGACATTTTCTACTTCTCCAAGTTTGTACATAAAACTCTGGAACATCGTGTATCCAAAAAAAAAAAAAAAAAAAAAAAAAAGAAGAGTTAAAATCAATAAATTTATTGAATAATATGATTATAAATTTTAGATCTAGATATTTTAGCTATAGTATAATTCAGCGCTGCCCAAAGCACGCCCCGTAGGCCGCTTGCTGCCCGAGTTCCATCATTGTGCAGCCCATGGAGGAAGGAAGGATATTCCTTCCTCCATGGTGCAGCCCGCGGTTGGGTTTTTCATATTATAACAAAAGAATAAATTTTTTCATTTTTTAAAAATTTTGTTTATAAAAAATAAAATAGAAATTATTTTATTTTTATATGGTATAAATAAATAACTAAAAATAGAATCGTGTTTGTATGTACGTATTAGTGAGTCCCGTCCTGACTCGTGTCTAGCGCCTTATTCGTGGCTCTCGATTGTTTGTCTCCACTCAAGGCCTTTGCACAGTATAACAAAAGTTACACTGCTTTGATCTTTTCAAAAGCCGTTTAATTCGACAGAGAAGAACATTAAAATTAGATTGCGTATCGGTTCCCCGTTAACGGTCGAGCGAGCCTTCCCGCCAAAATGCTGGGCGATCGAAGAGTGAAACAACATTGGCCGTTGATTGTCGTTTATTTATTATTTGTCATTTGACGCGACGAGTGTTGTGTAATAGCTATTTAGTAATCGTTGTGGTTGAGTGTAATTCGAGCTTACTCCTTCATTTATTTCTTTTACCAATTTAATTAAAGAATAAACAGAACTCCGTTGTGCAAGATAACAAGCCTCATTGTGTATGTGAAAAAATAAGTGATGAAAATGGAAATTAGTCAATCTGATCTGCAACAATAACAATAAAATTCAGTGTGTAATTTGTGTATGCAAGTTTTGTTGGTGAATAAGGAATACAATGTGAAACGGCCCTATTTTACTTTACATGAAGAAAAGCAGGAAAAACGTCGGTGAAGCAAGAAAAATTATTATAGTCGAGTATTAAAAAATAAACTAACGTATTAAACAAGTATGTTTTCAAAAGTAAGTACAGATAATGAACAGAGTTTGGCTGCGTCTTATAAATTTTCTTTATTATTAGCTAAAGAAAAAAAACCCTTCAAGAATGGGATTTTAATGAAAAAATGCGAAGTTTCAATAGCTCAACGCTTCACGCAGCCAAAGTTGGCGGAAATGTTTGAATCTGTAGCATTATCTAACCAAACAGTGGCGCGACGAGTAGATGATATGGGCCAATGTTTTTCGAAAAAATTATATGATTGCATTTTGGATTGAGAATACTACTTATTATGTTTGGATGAAAGCACTGACCAGACAGATATCAGTCAATTATTAATATTTATTCGTTGCATTTCAAAAAATTTTACTATTACGGAGGAAATGTTAAATTTGATACCGTTACCTGGAAAAACTAAAGATATCTATCTAGCTGCCACAATAAAACTGTCATAGACTACGGAAGATTTCAAAAATGTTCTTGCTTTGTAACTGATGGAGCAAAAGCTATGACGAGAACAGTGACAGGATTCTCGGGACTTCTTAAAGAAAATGGCATTTATTGCCCATTGTTTCACTGCATTATACACCAGGAATCCTTATGTGGAAAATCTTAGCGCCAAACGAATATCATGAAAGTCATTGTTAGAACAACAAATCTCATTAGAGGGCGGAAAAAAAGTTTTGGCTCGGAAAATTTCGAGATTTTTTTAAGTGAAATTGATGCAACCTATGGAGATTTATTATTACACTCCGAAATAAGATGACTTAGTGCTGGGCGGTGCCTTAAACGTTTTTTTGCTTTACGAAAAAAAATACCTTTATTTTTCAAAAATAAAATCAGACACTTCTGAACTACAAAATTATATGTAAGATTCATGGTTGATCTTGCATTTTTAATTGATACATCACTTGTATGGATATATGAATGGTTTTAGAAGTAAACTAAATTTGTTAAAAACGTCACTAGAGCAGAATGATTTTTCTCTTTTTCCGAGTTACTAAGAACATTACACAGAAATGGAAAATTTTAAAGGATGTACTTTAAGGATCACCTGAAGTATATTGACGATGTAATTGTGGAGTTTGAGCAGCGATTTGCATATTTTTAAGAATTAGAGAGTGATATATCACTTGTCACTCATCCATTAACAATTGCTGTTAAAAATGTAAAGGAAATCAATGGGAATTATGTGACCTACAATCAGATCCCTTTTTACAAGAGCAGGACAGAATAGACTTTTTTTAAGCTCCTTGGCGAGCGTTTCCCCAAATTAACCAATCTTGGCTTAAAAATGAGTTCGATGATGGGCAGTACCTATCTTTGTAAAAGTGCGTATTCCACAATGAATTTTATAAAATCTAAATATATATCTTCACTATCAGATGACTTACTTACACGCACTGCGTCTGGCAACTAATATTAATGTTGATATTGAAAGGATTGTAAAAGATAAATTAATGAAGCACTAAAGCCCCTATTACATTAGAGTTGCCGATATTTCATTTTGAGCAACTCCCATAGACTTAACATTACGTGACGTCACAGCTCGATTTTCGGCAACTCGAGCTCATCGTCCAATGAATGTTCGAGATTTCTACCAGGTTTGCTATAAGTAAATAGCTGTTTTACTAGAATTATTAACAGATCGCTTTTCTGGCTAACATTTTTAAGGTTGCCATATTTTACTCTGTAGGTGTCCAGATTTCATGATGAATTCTTATTTGGGAATTTAATTTGTAGCCAAAATTTGTTTACATTACGCCATCTTGCTATTGTTTCACTCAATTTTAGCGTTTGAAACTTCACGTTTAGAATGATCAAGAGCTAATCTTTGTCGACGTGAAAAGGAAAATATCTGGTTAAAAAATTTCTTAAAACTTTTGTGTTAATTTCCTAAATAAATAATATTATCAAGATTCCTTAAATAAATACCGTATTTTCCTGTATATAATCCGCGGATTATGTGTAAGCTATTTTTGAAATATTAACTAATATTTAATTTGAGTTTTAAGTTCCCAATAAATTTACAGCAATCTTGTAACTACTTATTTTATCCAATATACTGCTTCTATTCAGTATTTCCCAACAATTATATATCAAATCAAGAAACATATCTTAAACCCATTCAATTACCGTATTTTCCTGTATATAATCCGCGGATTATGTGTTTAAAAGTTCCGAATTTCGTTGTGCGTATTATACGCCGCCGCGGATTATCTGATAAAAAACATTCTCCATCAGAAAATCTTACAAGAAAGTTTTGAAAGAAATACTCTTTATATTTCATAAAATAAATAACAAGTGGTACCAGGACACACCTGAGTTATTTAAACTATTATCAGCTTTGTGCAATTACGTTCAAAAACGAATTCGGTTCCTCTTAAAGCTTTTACGCTTGTAAATTCGCTAACGTCATTTTGCAATTTGTCTTGACGTGAGATGTTTCGTTTCGAAATTATTCAAATTCGTATATCGTCCTATGGAAGCGAAAATTTTTAACTTACACAGCAATATTTTAAATTAAAAGCTTTAGCGAAAGCAAATAAAATCAATAACGTCAAATGTGTTAATGTGAAGTGAAAAACAAAGCACGCGCGGTATAAAAAAATGTATAAAATACGCAATTTGTAAATAACCCATTTCTTTCATTTAAATATTAACGAAGCAAACATATATTCATTTAAATATGTCTAACATCGTTTTAAAAGTTATTAGAAGCTAAATATCGATAAGTTTTACAAGACTCTCTTCTCAAAATTATCGCTTTTGATCGATCTCGTGCTTTCATCTCAAGTTTATCGCACTCTGCGATAAACTGGATCTAGACTGATATTTTTCATAATAAATGCTCTTTTTCTATACAATTTATTAAATTTTTAATCCTACTGAGCATTTTTTTATTTTATGTGATATCTATATTATCAGCAGTACATATTTTAGACTATTCGCCGAAAAAAATTGCCGCGGATTATACGCCGCTGCGGATTATACACAAGAAAATACGGTAATATTATCAAGACCTAAATAAATAATATTCCTTCCTTAAATAATTAATATTTTTAAGACTTAAAACAAAACTGGTATTTTGAAATAATATTTATTTATAGTTTTAATAAAATTAAGAGATCACTCAAACAACACAGGTGAAAATTCTTATCACGTGTAAATACATCTTTATAACGATATTTTAACTTTAATTCGGACGCTATTTCATCATACGTTCTTTGTTTTAATTTAGTAAATTTATATTGGGAATCTGAATCATCCCATATATGAGGCTTTACTCTTATCATTTCAATAAAATCAATTTCCATTTCTTTTGTCCATTTAACACAGATATTTGCCATTTTCAAGTATATATATTTATCACATGCACTCATTAACAATAATGAAAACATGTTATTTCTTGGCATCTTATTGTTTCCGCTTGGCGAAAGTAAAAGACAACATCAGTTCCGTTGATCATCTATTGGCGATACGAATTGCTCGAGTTGCTGCTGCATGCACAAAAAAATTGCTCATTTTCGGCAATTCATAACGCCAATAACTTTCATTTGGCATAAAATTTGGCGAAAACTTGGCAATGATCAAATTTCAAATGCGCATCTGTAAAAAATATCTGAAATATCATTGGACGACGTATCCGAGTTGCCCAAAATCGAGCTGTGACGTCACGTAATGTTAAGTCTACGGGAGTTGCACAAAATGAAATATCGGCAACTCTAATGTAATAGGGGCTTAATACAATTTAATGTAACAGTTACATAGTAACTATATTTAACTTTTCCTTAAAAAAAATTTTTTTTTATTAGGGCGGCTCTCCAATTTGCTTAGTAATTTGTATTGCTCTGGACAGCCCTGATATAATTAATATATAAATGGATGAAAATTCAATTTATCGATTTATTCTTGTTGAAAAAAATGTCTACAGAACTACCAGACTATTTAAATTTTTGATTACTATTTAAATTATATTAGATAACAATATTAGTTTTAATAATAAAAACTATCTGAATAACACCTATTTGATAAATACAATTTCAGTCTATAGTTGAAAGAATTATAAAAAAGCAAATATGTTTTGCAAAATTGACAATATATTATTTAGGATTAATAAATGTTATGGATATAAAAATTTACTAAAGACTTAATTTGAAGATAAAATTAATCTATATACACTGTCTACCAATAAATATTTGGATACCTGTGATAGAAAAAAACTAACTTTATTCAAAATCAATAGTTGGTAGAGACTCCACGAGAGGCAATTACAGCGCGGGAACCCTCCGGGGCATACTTTCCACAAGTCTTTGTATTACAGCTAGTGGAATTGTCTTCCACTCGGCTTGGACATACAAATTCCTTCACTGATTTTGGACGTATAATTCACCTCTTAATTCGGCGATCAAACTCGTCCCACAGGTTCTCGATAGGGTTCAGGTCTGGACAGGCCAGTTCATTCGATGGAACTCCATTGGCACCATATCAAACCTTGGTTAACCTCGAAACATGACAACAGGCATTATCGTCCTGAAAGTAACAGGGGTATAACCCATAAAACTGCCACAACGTAGGAAGCACATTATCATCCAAAATGGTTCAGTAGGCATCGGCGTTGAGCTTATCATGAATGGTCCCAATCCATTCCAGAAGAAACACCCCCGGACCATGATTCCACCTCCGCCGAACATGACTGTTGGCACACTGCATTCGGGCAGACGTTCTCCAGGTAGACCCAGACCCTGCTATCCGAACGGTAAAGGGTGATCCTCGATTTGTAGCTCCAAAGAACCTGTTTCCACTGATCTACGTTGCAATTTCAATGTGCTTTGCACCACATTAACCGAGCAGCGCGATTGGACTTAGTGATTATTAGTTAGCTCATGGGTAACAGCACGACCATGCAGATGTGCTACCTTACGGATTGTGTTCATTGAAACAATACTCCTGGATGCCTGTTGAAATTCCTCGCCAGTAAGAGCCATCGGTTGGGTGCGGTTTTTCCGAATTTCTCTGGACAGCATTCGTCGGTCTCTATCTCCCAGTTTCGTTGGTCTGCCGACTCGGGGCACATTCCGACAATCACCGCTTATCTTCCATTTCCTACTCAAATAGGCCACTGTCGTTTTGGTGTACTTCAGATCACTAGATATGTCCCTTAAGTATCAGCATGTGTGATACCCGATAATTATAGCTTTCTTGAAATCAGAGTGCTCCGAACTGTGCGATATCTTGCATGCGACTAATGCCGATGCAATTTTCCTACACTATATATACCGGCGGAGGTCGTGACGTACCTCAAGACCGCTGATATCGTCATTTGCATAGGTGTCCAAATACTTAATGGTAGACAGTGTACAACTTAATCAGACCTATAATACTGTTTGCTAGTTAATGCTGATCAATAACAAAAACAAATGAAGAATGCCTTAACTTTTTTAAGAAAAATACTCCAAAAATGTTTTGGCCAAATTAGAAAAAAAATGACTGATGAAAAATTTTGTATAACAATGAAATTTATAGAAAATATGAATCTAATGTTGTCAGTCAAATCTTATCACATCGGGCAGTTTGGTCATATTTCAATATGCGACAACTTGAACCCTGTAAAAAAAAAAAAAAAAATGACCTTTGCAAATGTAGAGGGTACCAGAAAAAAGAGGGTTTCGCTCCAGATTGTATAGAAGCAAATCTCAAAATATTAAAAATTTAACCGTTGGACCATATCACGTGACCAGGTCCTTTCGAGGAAGCTTGTTGTGTCCGCCTTGGCCTATAACAGCTGTAGTGTAGTTGAAGAAAGTATTTTGTGCAATTTTGAGCTGAGAGGATTATTAACAACTCATTAGAATCATAAATCCAAAATGAAACGCTACAAATTTAAACTGTGTCAACAAATGAAATTATTTCTCAACAGTTTATTGCAACGCTGTCATCTTTAAAAATAGCACAAGTGAATTTAAAGTTCTTGTAACATGGATTATTGCATAATTTTAATGTTTTTGATTATTATAAAATTTTGATCGAAACCTTCGTATTTTTTTTATTTTTACAAAAGTGTAAAGTTATATGAGTATTAATGCTTCTATGACTTATAGTAGAAATTAATTAATATAGTCCTATAGATAAAATAAATTAAATGCTTAATGATTTTAAGTGTATAACATAAACAGGGGAAATTGATTATAAAGAATTTACTTGCTTCAGATTTGTATAGTAATAAAATAAAATATGCTTTATAATCTACATATCCTATTTTTTCAATATATTTTAAAATTTAGATATTTTCCATGTTTTAGTTCAGAAATACTTTTATTTTTGTGAGGACATGTTATAAAACGACACTAGAATTTGTTATTTATAGTCTTTACTATACATATATAGATATAATAATAATATGTACACAAAATACTGAATTTTCTAACAATATATGTATTTATATGGTAATTTACGAATGCACAGAATTAAAAAAAATATTTCTTCCTTCAGATTAAATTGGTTGAAATCCCTCACTAACAGGCATATTTATCATTGCTGTAATAATAGGAATGTTTTGTCCTTGTTTTAATACAAATACCTATAATTGAATAAAAAAATATATGCTTTTATAAATTATATATTAAATACGTATAAATAAACAAAAGTTTTCATAAGCAGTATTAATTGAAATCTGAAACTCAATAATATTTTTAATTTAATATTAAAAATACTATCGCATTGCAACTTTCAGTGAAGATAATGAAATACAATATTGCTAATATTTAATTAGTAACATTTTTCTATTTTATTTGCATAAAAATTAGTATCTAATTTTTACTATTTATTTTTAAATGCTAATAATTGTAATAATTTTATAAAGTACTCTTAAATTTTTTGCATTTACGTATTGTAAATTATTTTGCACCTTTACATTTTTCAAATTTTTTTAAAAGTATCTATGTATTAAACTTCTTTTGACTGTATAATTTTGCAAGTTTTCTTAGTTAGTCGAAAATATTGATAATTATACTTTTTTATTTATTTTTTGTTTCAAGAAATTTGAGAATATTTAAATTTATACAAGAAATTTATATATTTATATTATATTGCATCTGGAAGGAATACTAAGTTTAACTCAATGCCTACTGATAATGTTTTAAGTCACTTTTTAATATGTAATCTGAGAACCACGTAAAATATAAACTCAAGGTTTCTCACAAAATTGTAAATATTTCAATATGTATGTAATTTTATTTCAAAACTCATTCTGGATAGAAATGTTTACACTTTTTGTCTCACTTTATTAACTGTAAAAACTGACTACCAACATTCGAAAATTATTTCAATGTGTTTGATTCGTTAGGCTATCTATTAAATAGCATCTGAAAGTATCTTTAATATTTTTCAACCAAAAAATATTTTTATTCATTCACAAATTTAATGTATGTTTTATATTAATACACATACAGAATATTAGTAACAATAAAACTTTTGGATATTATAGTGCATTCTATATCTATCCACACTAATCACATAATGAACATACAATTTAAAAAAATCCTTAATGAGTGAGCAACAGCATACTTCCCTTTGCCTAACTAAGTTTGAGTTAAGCTACTCTAGTGTTATCTCGGCATTACATGTAAGAAGGATTCTGATTAGCCGTCGGTTTGAATTGCATCTTGGGTAATAATTGATTTTATTTGTTTGTTTGTTTACATTTTGCATACTCATCGATTCGATGTTTATTATTAAAAAGAATTTTGATATCGTGTATTATGAATATATAAAGTTTTATTAATGAAAAATAAGAATGGTTATTTTAAAATAACAATCATTTTTTTTAGAGTTTTAAATATACAATCTTTCAAGTAAATGTAGAGAGGAATAAGAAAACTTTGGCTTTTCTATCATTTTTTTAATTGAAGAAAAAAAAAAGCTAATTAGATAAATCAAAAAAATTTATTTTATTAACAAATATCACTAAAAAGATTTTCAGTTTTATTCCTACAAAGCTGGTTGGCAATGGCTTATTTGCGAGATTCAACATAAATTTTATATATGAGGCAATTCAAAATATAATTTAAGAAAATTCTGTATTTGTACATGTTTATTATATGTTTAAAGCATGTTTCTAATTTATGAACTGATGCATTTGATTGTTAGGGGTTTTATGGTGTTACATTTTATAAAAAATGAAATATATTTGTCTATTATTACAATTTCAAAAGTGACATTTCAATTAACATTTCAAAAAGGAATTATAAATTGTTTCTATAAAGTAATAGTCTTATAATTACATATGCAACAAAGAAAACTTAATACATCAGGGAATTTCTCTTGTGAAATTTTATATGGTATACTGGCAAATGCCGCTATGAGTTATTTAATAAGTGTTTCAAATTATAATGCAAAGTAAAAACAAATAAAATTGTTAAAAAGGAATAACAACTCAGTTGGTTTCCATCAAACGTCGGTTCTCACAATATGTGCAATGCCTGCACGTGTTGTTCATTGTTTAAAAAAGAATCAAGTTTTCATAGGTTAAATAAAAAAGAAATCAAATAAAAAATTGAAAAAATATCATGTCATTAAAAATAAAGGTAAGGAAAAAAACTATTTGTAACACAACGGAATTTCTAAAAAAGCTTTTTCAAAATTTTATTTTGTAAATGGGATTTAAAATTATCATTGTCTATGGTGTCAGGTAGGGATTAGCCATGAGTTCGTTAAATTAGTCTTTATATGGTCAGATAAGTCACATTTTCCTTTAAATGGAATTGTGAATTATCAAATTTGCCGCAAAATGAAATGCTTCATCTCCTAATATCTTATATAATAACTATTGTATTCCGATTACTTGACTGTATGTTTATGGTTGAGGATGAAATCAAGATTTACTGCTGATTTTATCCTCAAACCATTTTTTTGATTATTTCAGAATGCTTGGCCACCTCGCTCCTCCGACTTTAATCCTCGTGATTTCCGGTCGTGGGATTTAATAAAAATTTTAATCATAGAGAGTTGAGATTTATCTGATATGAAAGTTAGCATAACACAACATGTTGCTAAACACTTCGAATTTCTGTGCATTATCATTGAACATACATAATATACAAAACTTGTTATTGATGTCAGTGAAGCATAGTTGAGTACATAATGTAATTAAACAAACTTAAGTGATTCTGATATTTTCTTTTTATTTAAGGAATAATTCTATCTGGTAGCCAAAATTTGAATTATTTCTTTTACTGCAAATATTTTTCTCCGATTGTCTGTATGACGTATATATCCGATTTCCTCAAAATGTAATAATTAGATGGGGTTATACAGTGGTTAGAATATGTTTTCATTAATTATAACGAACCGGTATATATGTACGCAACAGATTTAACGATAATATCCTCCTTTATTTTTATAACTTTAGAAACGAGAAAAAATAAATATCTTTATGGAAAATTTATTCTAAAAAGAGCTGCATTAAAAATAAAAATTCCATATTTTTATGTATATATGTAAGGGTTTTATGCAAGATAAATATTTCAATCTATTTACATTAAAGAAATGCGTAACATTATTTGTATTATTTTTTTAAATTTTGCATTAGATTCCATTCATATATTGTTAAAATATTTTTTATTTGGACTTTCTTTATTTAATTGGCCTTAATATTCTGTCTGCACATTAAGATCTATTTTCATGAATATTACATTATTTTTCCTTATGATTGTTCAAATACAGTTTAAAATTAATTTTGCCTATAATATTTAAATTTTTTATAGAAATTTGGACATATTATGGTTTTACTTGCTATAAATTTTATGAGTACTTTTGAATTCTTAAATTTTTCCTACATTTAAAAAGTTCTTACACATTTCATCACAATAAACAATAACTGACTTAACACAGTTGATGGATAAAAAAAAATCTGATGATGTTATCTAAGGGGTAATATATTATTATTAAATTACATATTGAATAAAGTGCTTATGTATTATTCAAAATACAGTTGAAAATGTGAAAATTAGGCTATTGTATAATTTGACAGATTAAAGTAATAGTATATATTTAATTCCAACATTGTAAAAAGTGTTTGAAAGATTGTGTTTCTAGTAAAAACTATAAATTTTTTACATAAAAAAATTTATTATTATTTATTCTTTTTCGTAATTTTAATTAAAAGTGAATGTTATTGTATTTTGCATAATTTTACACATAAAAATGACTTGATTACTTTTAAGCTTGAAACTTTAACAGTTTATACTCAGGGCATATAATGCTGGAGTCTACAACCACATTGTTTACTATTTTCAAAGAAACATTTAACACAATGCTTCTCTTTTTCACACAAAGCATTTAAAAACACTATTCTTAAAAGGTATGTTAAAGCTATTAATAATATGTGGTATTACTGAAACAAACCACTAATAAAGCTTATGAATGATGAGCAATTTTCTCTAAAAATAAAACATTTTGAAAAAGCTGTTGTCTTGACACTTGCAAATGATGGTTAAGAAATTTTTGGTATGTTTTGGCCTATCTATCAAACAGGATGCTTTTCTTTTTTGAGGAGGAATAAAAATATGACCTTCAAGTTATGAAAAAATCTCACATGGAGCAACCGAATATTTTTCAAATTTTGATATAGTAATAGTTAGGCTACATTTTGTGGCTCAAAAATATGAGAATACTAATATGGTAGCATGTTTTTTAAAAATTAATATAATATTCTTAACAAATTGAAATTAGTTTAATGATAAATTTATTTTCATACATTTATTAAATTTTTTCCTAATAATTATGATTATTTAAGAAATATTTAACTATTTAAGAAAATAATAATTATTTAAGAAATTTTTCTTAAGATAAGAAAATAGTATTTAAGTATCAATTTCTGTTTTTTAAATAAGTTTTGTCTTTACCACAGTACATAGATAATTGAAACATATATTAGTAGCTAGAATTAATAACAAAGAATATGCAAGACTTTTATTCTAATATATTGTAATGATCTCGACGATTATGAGATGGCGCTGTAGAGGCAGCGAGATGACGTCAAGCATTTTTTCCCCCTTTTTTGATAGAAAAAGAAGAGACTTTAATGTCTATGGAGAATGACATGAGTGTTCCTTCTTTTATAATAACTTCATTTAATTAATTTACTTTGTGTTATATGCATTCTTAGAGGAAAACAAATAATTAATTGCTAAAACATGTATCGTCAATTTTCGACACAATTTTAACTCACATCTCTACAATATTAATGACTTCATAGTGAAAACTTCTTGCAGATTATATTTTGTTATAGATTAAATATATATTCTAATATTGTAGTGAAAAAATGAAATTTCAAGAAAAATTCTTACTTTTATAATGTCAGATATATTCATCTCACTTACACATTCAACAGGAGTCATAAATGTGTATGGGAGTCCAGGAGCCAAGAAAGATATCTGCAATTAAAATGCAACAAATATTTTCCATTAAGCAGTTCTGCAGATATTTAAGAAGTAAAATCTAACCAAGTATAAAAATTTTCATGATTAGTGGTGTATAGCAGGGGAGGCCAAACTTTTGGGATCCGGAGTCTACTCCACATTTAAAAAATCGAAGGCGGTATACCAATGGCAGAGCTAAATTAACATACATATTTATTTTCGGTAACAAAAAAATATGGTAAATTATGTAATTTTTCTAAAAAAAACTTAATTATAAAATAAAAATTTACTGACGAAAATAATCAAAGTATTCATATACATAAAAATTGACCATCCTATTCACATCGTTTAGTTGAAATTTGGCACTGTATATCTGCGACAAGTTTATCATACTGTGGCTGGTATGAACTTATTGCAATGCATAAACACGAAATTAAATGTTCATCTGTTAAATGCGACCAATGTTTGTTTTTTGTTCATGGTTGAAAAAGCAGATTCGCAAAGATACCTCGATCCAAAGTATGATTTCAAATACAAAATCAATTTGTAAATATTTCTAAACGTTTCCTCAGAAATTAATTTCCAAAAATCAGTATCGCTAAATATGGTCTGGATTTAAGAAATATATCGCATCCTAATTTAATAATTTCTTCCTCGACCGTGACTGATGTGATATCTAGTAAATGTCCTATTTTTTCAGATACTCCATCAATGCTGACATTATCATTAAATGGAAATATCATAAAATTGAATATTTCTTTCAACCTAATTAAGTCAGCGAATCTTCTTTCAAATTCTTCAAACAAAACTAGTATTAAGCGAAGTCTTCGAAGTCTCGGTTTGGATAATGGTTGCACTCTTCCTCCATGTTTTTGAAGTTTCTCAATTCATGTTTTCTTAATTGAGATACATACCCTTCTATAGTTTTTTTTAATGTTTTAAAAGCGCTCATCATGTCCGTTTTAGGTTTTATAAATCGTAAACCTTAAATCATAAATCTTTAAATCGTAAATCTTTGCAGTTTGTTTTGGTTTTTAAGCGTAGACTGTAGTAAATTTTTATTTTAAATAATTCATTGATTCTATGCCATAAGTTATAAATTAAATTGTTAATATCCAAGATCATTATCGATATGGTCGTGTGGACTACCAGTCGACCTCTTGGCCACCCCTGGCGTATAATTTAAAATCAGCTGTTAAAAACAACAGAATTTTCATATTTAAATAAAATTCATGAAGTTGTATAACAAATACATTGTTTTCTATTCATTCTAATCAAGTCTTGATAAATATTTTTACCAGTATTTTATTAAAATAAATATATAATTTTGTTACTGGAATGAACACATTTAATATCAAGTAATATATTTATGTTAATTGATATAAAAAAATAATTAACTTTTATCATATTAAAATAAGTCATTTGTTTTAAACTATTAAAATAAAAATTTTAATGTTTGTGAATTTAATATTTTTTAAAAAATGCTTTACTTACTGGTATATAAGTCTTCTCAATTTTGTATATTCGAGCATCACAATGAAAAGTTAAAAATAAATTTATGGATGGCTTATTTCGGGAAGTATTTTGCAGTTCTAAATGCAATATAAATTTAGGGCCCAAACCTTGAACCTAAATAAAAAATGTTTAATCTATTAAATAAATAATTTTGCCAAATATATTTAGTTATTTTTATTATATTCCTTGATTATTTGTAAGCAAAAAATTATAAATATTAAATAAAATTCTAAATTTTATAATTTTTATGGGAAATTCCAAATAAAAAATATTTCAAAATTTAGAAAACTATACAGTGAATTTCAAGCATTGCATAAACATTCTGTGAATTGAAAAATTTGATTTCTTAAAATGATGCATAATTCATCATTTAAAAATTTTTTTTACTATACAAGTTATTCAATCTATTAATCATAATATGTCAATAGCCAGTCACTATCATTAGCATTGAATATTATATTTTATTCGTTTTATACATATTCTAATTTTATTTGATGTTTCCCAAATTTTTAGTAAATCAAAACGAAATAGCTTTGACATTTTAATTTTCTAAATTTTTAAGTAGCATCAGAAACTTTCTGAACATTTTATTGAAGTCCATTAATAAAAATTTAAGAACATGAAAATAGAGATTTTAAACGTTTTATATACTTGCGCTGAAAGCTTCAGTGGATCAATTGCTCCATATGATACTGGATTTTGACTAGATGTGAGAGCATTAACATAAGAACGAGCAGTTGTAAGACGGAGTCTGTATAGATCATGTTGAAAGGCACGGTGCATTACTAGGAAATAAAAATTTTTGCTATAAATATTTAATTTACTGATAATTTAAGTATCGTATTAAATATTTACTTACTAATAGAATGTTCTCTTTCTCTCATGGTTTGATCAACAAATAACTTCGTTTTTTTAGGTAAATTTAGTTTGGTGTTTTGTAAATCTAAGGCACTTGTTGAATAATCTTGATTTTCAAATTTTGCTGTCCGCTTTAATATTTTTATAGATAAGCCACCACCTAAAAATTAAAGAAAGATAGATATATCACAATAAAAATATGCACATTTAAATAAATGGAAACTTTTCCAGAAGTTAATTTAAGTGCATGAATTTTAAATCATAAAATATCAATAAGAGATATAAAAAATAAACTAAAATTTACGAAGAAAAATAATTTAATTTTCAAATTTTTGAGCACAAAAAATATTAGACATTGCTTCATTATCATAAATTATTTGATATTCATTTTTGTAAAAATTCCATGTTTTTTTCCCCCAAATGTTTATTTTTGTTATTGTATTAGCTAATATTTATATAATAAAAATAAATCTTCAAAGATGAAAAACTTAAAGGTTTAGATCTTAAGAAATAGTTTCTATTGTTTTAAATTTTTAATTAAATCAATTATTAATATTTGAAATGGGATTTACAAAAATATAGATTTGATTAAAAATCTCCCAGGCTCTTCTGAATTTTTCACGATTATGATAAACTATGTCACAGATTGTTTGTAGTAAAAGGTTTTTCGTATATTAATGTTATTCAAATAATAAGAGTTTTAAAAGAAAGTATTTTAGAAGTATATATATTTTTTTTTCCTGAAAATCTATTGAATTGTATGAAACTTTGAGAGAACCATTTAAATTTAATTTACTTCCTCACTGAGAAAATGTTATGAATATTTTATGAATAATAGAATAAGAATGATATTTCAATTATGAGTAATATATAATTAGTGAACATTATTTTTTAATAATATGCTACTATTTACAGTAGTTTTATATTATTTTTTAATTTAATTTTTTATAATTCAAAAAGTTGTGTCCCTTTGAGACTTTAATATGAAACTCTTTTTTAATTTTGTCAACAGTTATGATAGATTAGATATTTTTCTATTTCTCGCCGAACAGATTGCTTTCAAATCTTCTTTGTACAATTTGATTCAAAACTTCCACATTTCATTGTAAAATTTTAACTAACAGAAATCAAATAAAACAAATTTTAAAGTTATTTATATCCTTTTCCAATATTTTTTGTGAAGTTTATTACATGCATTACAAAATAATAAAGATTTTAACTTTAAATTTCATGAGTGACTATTCCTAAATAAAAAGCACAAGTTCAAGGTATGAATATTTTTGCACCAGTAATATTTTCAGTTTTTATTTTTTGTACAATAATTTAAAATCAAAATTTATGTATTCCTCTACAGTACATTTTATCAATAACTTTAAAATGAGATATTTTTATTTTACTCGCAGAAGTTTAAAATCTGCAAAAAATATTAAATGTATTTTTTATTTAATTTTAAAAAGATTAAAATTTTTTAATTTTTTAATAATTATTTTTAAAAAATTATAAAAATAATAATGAATATAAAAATCTAAAACTATTAAAAAATGGTAACACAACCTCAAAAGAAAAAAGTCTAAAATAATTTTAATTTAAAATAATAATAATTTTCATACTAATTATTAAAGAGCATTTTAGATGAGAAGATATTTAAACCATACTTTGTTTCTTTATTTCATACTAATTTCATGTTATAATCATTATATCGATTTAAACAGGGCCGGCGCTAGGGGTGGGCAAGCCGGGCCCCTGCCCGGGGCGGCAACCTTAGGGGGCGGCAAATTGGTCCTAAAATTAAATTTCTCAAACTTTTAAACATTTTCTCTTTCTAAAATAATTGAGTTTTGACCCATGATATACTTAACTTTTTTGTTTAAAATGAATCATATTTTTATGCATTAAGATATTTGGAATCAAACCCCTAACGACCTTTATATATACAGGGTGTTTTTTAAACATACAGCAAAAATTTGTTTCGAAGATACAGGGTGAACAAAATTTTTGACATTATAACAACATTTTATTACCAAAAATTACAGGTAAAGTTTTTTAATCTACAAGAACTGTTGAAAATAATGACCTCCAGCTAGAATAAGAATGCAAGAAATTTAATGATTTTAAAAATTATAAAAATGGATTTGACGAAAACTATGTTCGCCCTGTATCTTCGAAACAAAGCGAGTTCTCAAAAATTATCAAAGGACAAAATATTCTTAGAATAGTCGAGGGAACAAACCCTTGAATTTTTGGCGTATGTTTAATAAACACCCTATATATATTAATAATGTATGAACTTTTAACTATTTGAAATGTCAAAATATTTGAAATGCAAGAAAACTCACAAGCATAAGAAATTCCCACTTAAAAATAGCTTAAAACTTAAAGAAATAATTTTTTTATAATTTAATCAAAGGGACACAATAATAGAATTTTTAACCGTGTGTCTTAATTTGTCGAAACATGTATCAAAACTTCAACATTGCTGATGATTGCAATTTTTTTTCTCGTTTTATTTTACCATTACTCGCGGAAAGGGTTTAGGTTATCTCTTTTAATTTTTGTTATAAAGGGGCGGCATTTTACCTTTTTGCCCGGGGCGGCGAAGCTGCTAGCGCCGGCTCTGATTTAAAATAATTTAAAAAAATCTGTTAATGTGAACCTTTAACAAATTCATAAACCTTCTTTTAAAACTATTAAATTGTTAAATTCTGATTATGTATGTTGTCTATTTTATAATATAATAAATTTTTATAGAGTAATTGTGTCAGAGCATGAATAACACACATAAGATACTTAGAATATATATATATATATATATATATACATGAATCTTATTAATTTAGGTATAACTAGATTTTTTCATTAGATCATGAGAATATGAGCAAAGAATTTCGATTCCTTTATTTATTGGGATTCAAATACAACTAAATGATTGTTTTCCAACTTAAATTCCTAATGTTTACACTTGCCTTTATTTTTCATTTATTGTCTTTAATATATTGCCTCCCCAATTTTTTAATTTCATCTATAAAGGGATAAATGTCCCATTTATGAAACAAGTTCATAGCAAGCTTTTAAAATGCTTGACAGATTTGAATATGATGTATTGTCCACAACTATAAGTTGTATATAATGCAACATTTGGTTTTTCGAAGAAAGAAAAAAAAATAACATTTTTTTAATTGTTCTTTTATTTTAGTTCAATTTTCTACACATGTTTGGTGCAAGAATTCTATGAAGTTCTTTCCTACTGAAAAAGACTTCATTTTTTATTGTTTTGATATTAAAATTATCTACAGTAATCTTATTAGCATAATCTCATACCACAAAAAGTTAATTTTATCTTTATTATTAGTGCTTAGAAACAAAAAGTTATCATTAAGTGTTTAGATAATTTTGCGTTCTTTTTTTCACTTTTTTTCAAAAATCTTTTTTTAATTCAGAAGATAAAATCGCAATGATATTGCCATTAAAAATTATATAAGAAACTAATCTCGTTTGATTAAAATCATTATTGTTATCCAATTAAAAGTTTCTAGAACTGATTTCAAGTCAAAACATTTCGATTCAAATAAATCGCTTTTGATTGTAAATGTAAATTTTTCTGTACATAGGGAATATATAGGAATATGCCAATATCTTGATACAAGATAATGCGTAGAAAAACAATCTTACTTTTACTTAATTAACTAATTTCAAGTAATAGTTCAACATTATTTTTTGTGGTATTATGTTAATAGGAATCTTTTTATAAGGGATAATGAAAATAATTTTTTTTCCACTATCCATTATATAAAATAAGAATTTCTTAAAATTTATAAATAATTGGTGGAAAAAAATTTCTTACTGCCAAAGTAAAAGTTGTGTAAATGATTTAGATAAAAGAATAACATTAATTATTATCGGAAACACTAACCTTAAGGAAAAATTATACAGAAATAGTACTTACCTCTCATACACATAATAAGAGAATTATCTTCCCGTCCAAATCTTCCAAATCTGAAGGCAGACACAACATCTTCTGCGACTAAAACATCAACTAAAAATTTGTCCTGATAAAAATGTATAGTTCCATTTCCTAGCGCAACAGCCACTAAACGTAATCCAATCTGCATAATATCTAAAGCTTCAAGGGTGACAATACTATTTGGAAGCTTTATACTCCATAAACATTTTCCCTATTACAATTAAAATATTATTAAAAGATCAAACAAATTAAAAAAATTAATGCACACAGATATTAACAATAAGAAACAAAGTTTTTATTTGAGTAAACTAATTTCTATAAAATAAACTGATTTCAATTTTTAAATACGTATTAAAACACCACATTAATTTAATTTCTCTCAGTAATTTAGCTTTTTTTTGTGGTAATGTAACTATGACTAAAAAATAGACCTTTGGAATAAATTGTTATTTTTTTATTGAATTGAAATTAAATATCAAGTTAGCTTTAAAATATTTATAAATACATAATAAATACTTTGCAAGGAATGCAAATATTTATTTATCATATATAAATGCCAAGCTAGTTTAAATAATAAATTACTTATTGCCCTTCTTAATCACATTCAAATTAAGATTCATTAAAATCATGTCCATATCAGGAAATTTAAATAAATAAAAATTGTAACACAGAAAAAACTTTAAAAAATTGTGATTTGAAACTCAATGGAATTATGTACACTTCATATTATAAATTCCGAGCTATTATTCAAATATTACCAAACTGATGTTGATAATTTATTGTATGTATTTAGGTAAAACGGATATACCATACACTGAATGACTACTAAAATAACTGTAATAAAAAGATGATACGCTACACACGTGAAAATGCTATGATTTACGCAAACGATCTATGTAGATCCATGCAAACGATTTGCAGGGCCGGCGCTAGGGGTGGGCAAGCCGGGCCCCTGCCCGGGGCGGCAACCTTAGGGGGCGGCAAATTGGCCCTAAAATTAAATTTCTCAAACTTTTAAACATTTTCTCTTTCTAAAATAATTGAGTTTTGACCCATGATATACTTAACTTTTTTGTTTAAAATGAATCATATTTTTATGCATTAAGATATTTGGAATCAAACCCCTAACACCCTGTATATATACAGGGTGTTTTTTAAACATACAGCAAAAATTTGTTTCGAAGATACAGGGTGAACAAAATTTTTGACAATATAACAACATTTTATTACCAAAAATTACAGGTTAAGTTCTTTAATCTACAAGAACTGTTGAAAATAATGACCTCCAGCTAGAATAAGAATGCAAGAAATTTAATGATTTTAAAAATTATAAAAATGGATTTGACGAAAACTATGTTCGCCGTATCTTCGAAACAAAGCGGGTTCACAAAATTTATCAAAGGACAAAATATTTTTAGAATAGTCCAGGGAACAAACCCTTTTATATAACCTATTTTATCAAAACATTTTTATGTATAATATCAAGCAAAAAAAAAAGGATAACATCATAGAATTCTTAAAATTTTTAAAAATAAAATTCATACAGATTTCGCATAAATAATGTGTTAATATAAGGGAAAATATAGTTTTTGGAGTTGCCGAAGAAGAGGAAATGCCTTCAAGGAGGTCTTTCTAATGGAAAGTGACCCGAATTCTCGTTAACGTGCAAGGAAAACCTTACACAGTCACTCCGTTTGGTTCATGCAGATTTGAACCCACTATTTCAGAACCAAACTCCTCATTTCGCAGAATGCTATCTGTTTGGCTGAGTCAACCTTCTTATAAAAAATCTACATAATTTTGAGAGAACTTCCAAAGCTGATCTGTATTTATTATTTTAAAATTTCATTTATTATACTTCTTATGGATACTTATTATTTTATTAATAAGTATCCATAGAAGTGTCTCAATCCCAATCTATTGTACCACTTTCAGAAGCAGCATCAGTTTCTGATTCGGATCCTATATCAAAATTAAATGTTTCAATTGTAGTCTCCACAAGTCCATCAATTAATTCTTTGGACAGTTCTAAGAGAAACGCCAGTAGCAGCCGCAGTACGTTCCTGTGCTTTCTGAATTGGTATCGAAAGCGAAATAGACTTTGCTTCATTTATAAAAAAATATATGCACGTTATTAACGATGTAACGTTCTTTAGTCCCATTGTTTTATTTATGAAATAATTGCCTTTCAGATTGGTTGCTAGTAAAATAGAGTCGTTATATTTTACAATTACTATTTACCGGGCCTTTATAAACTTATGTTGTGACGTTGTGTTATAAAAGTAAGGTAAGTAGAACAATTAAAAATATTCAGTCTTTATCAAGAAATATTTAAATAGCTTCTACATGATGTTTCTTTTTAAACGATATTTTTTTTTGTTTTTTATGTTTGTCCGATGATTACTTCGGCATTACTCAACCGATTTAATTTTTTTTTTTTGTTTGATAGGGTATGATACCGGATTGGTAAGTAAAAAGGTGGTTTAAAATGCCATCCCCTAATTTCGGGGGAAACATTTAGGGTTTGATAAAAAATAAAGGTTTCCCAAAATAATAAAAATTTGATATGAATAAAGCCACTGGAAATCCAAATAGCCTTTGGTGCTAATATTATAGGGTGGAAAAAAATATTTTTTCTTATTATTTCTTATTAAATACGGTTTCCTTTACTTATTTTAAAATATATGGATTTACTTTACATTACATTACTGCAGTAAAGTTGGTTATAAATAATTTTAAACTTTTTATTGTTTTTTTTTATATCGGTTCTGTTTTTTGTTTAAATTTTTATTAAAATAGTTTTTAAAGGTTTTTGAAAATCGTCTGATAGAGAATAGGTACTTTAATCCATTGGTATAAACCACGGTCTCTTTAAAATTGTTTGCAGAATTTAATTTCATATTATGCTCAAAGAATAAAATAAAATTTGCTTTTTAATTTGAATTTAAATGAGTTTGATAATTTTGTTGGCTTTGTTTAGGGTAGAATGATAAAGAATAGTTTGTACTCTATGGCTGACATGTAGGTTTTATTCAAACTTAATTATAAAGTGCTTTTTTACATTTTACCTTAAAAAATGTCGCCGGAAAAATACTCGCAAAAGTCTCTGTTTCGTTTAAATAAAACACAATGATTTTTTTAAAAACATTTTCTTCATTTTATTTGTGTCTGTTTTTAGAATGGCTGATGGACGTAAAAAATTATCGGGTGCTCAGTATAAAAGAAAAAGAGTCGAAAAGCAAGTTCAACGTCAAAAACAGGCTGGAAGTCTGTTAGGTTATCTACAAGAAATGAAAAGAAATGATGATTACACAGGAATATTAGAAGCTGCTTCAAATCTCAATTATGAAGCCAGTACCAATCAAGATACCGATATTGCTAAAGTGGAGCTTACTCCAGAAACATACATAGAATCTACTCCTGAGACGTCCACTGAACCTACTCCAGGGACGTCTACTGAAGAAAATCTAGGGACGTCTACTGAACCTACTCCAGGACCGTGTACTGAACCTACTACAGGGATATCTAAAGAAGAGGCACTTGGTACAAGAATAAATTCAGATCCGAGTTCCTGGCCAACTAGCGTATCAAAAGCAGAAATATATTTTTTGGTAAAAGAAGGACTACCTCAACCATTAAAAGAATACAGTTTTCCGTATAATTATACCGGTCGAAGATTTAGCGATCTTCATTATTTGAGAAATATGAAAAATGGTGAGAAAGTCATGCGTAACTGGTTAGTTTATTCAACTACTAAAGACAGTGTTTATTGTTTTTGCTGCAAACTTTTTGGTTCTACTTTAAGTTCCCTTTCCATTGGAGGTTTTAATGACTGGAAACACCTCGCTAAGACTTTAAATCAACATGAAACCTCTAAAAAACATATCGAAAGTCAAAAGTCTTGGATTGAATTAAGTCAAAGAATACAGTACTCTAAAACGATTGACAGTCATTCACAAAGACTTATCACCACAGAAATAAATTATTGGGGTGAGGTGCTTCTACGAATTGTTTCAACAATAAAAATGCTTGCTCAAAATTGTTTAGCCCTCCGAGGTACAAGTGACAAACTTTACGATTTCGGTAACAGTAATTTTTTACAAATTATTCAATTACTTGCTCAGTTTGATCCAGTAATGGAAGAGCATATCCGCAGAGTGCTTAAAAAAGAAGAAGCCAAAGTGCACTATCTCGGAAAAGAAATTCAAAATGAATTGATTATTCTTTTAGCTGAAAATATAACATCTCATATTATTACTGATATTAAAAAAGCTAAATATTATTCAATAATTCTAGATTGCACTCCTGATATCAGCAAGATCGAGCAAATGACAGTTTTAGTAAGGTATGTATCCATTGACAAGTCCAATCCCAAGGAGGTTTCCATTAAAATTAATGAAAGCTTTTTAGGATTTCTTCCGGTTGAAAGATCGACTGGATATGAACTTTCATCTCTAATACTTAAAAGACTTGAAACATTGGGATTGAATTTGCAGGATATGAGGGGACAGGCTTACGATAATGGGGCCAACATGAGAGGCAGTAAATCGGGAGTACAATCTAGAATAAATGCGTTAAATCCAAGAGCATTTTACCTTCCATGTAGCAGCCACTCATTAAACTTGGTAGTTAATGACGTGGCAAAAGCATCCTTCGAAGCCGCCAATTTTTTTAATATAGTCCAAAAATATATCTGTTTTTTTCCTCATCAACTTTTCGATGGGCCATATTATTAAAATATGTTTCCGGACTTACTTTGAAACCTTTAAGTGAGACTCGTTGGGAAAGCCGAATAGATGCATTAAAACCACTAAGGTATCAATTAGGAGGGATATACGATGCTTTACTTTCTGTTTGTAATAACTCGGAGGTTGACAATTCTATAAGAGTTGAGGCTTCTGGATTATTAAGTTGTGTTAAACAATTTAAATTCTTATGCTGCATTGTAATTTGGTACAAAATCTTAAATTGTATCAACCCTATAAGTAATCTCTTGCAGACAAAAGACTATGATTTACCATCTGCTATGGAGCTCTTGAAAAATTGTAAAGATTTTTTCAAGGATCTTAGATCGGACAGAGCCTTTAATGAAATGCTTTGCGATGCTCGAGAACTCGCAGACGAAATTGACATACCAGCTAATTTTGAGCTCACCCAGCCACGTCATAGAGTTCGAAGAAGGAATGTTAATTTCGACTATGAGGCGAAAGATGATCCAATAGAAGATCCTGTTTTGAAATATAAGACAGAATTTTATTTTTTTACATTAGATAAAGCTATCAATGCACTTGAATCCAGGTTTGATTTGATCAGTACCCACAGCAACTATTTCCAATTTTTATACAATATTTCTGATTTAAAAGATATTCCGCAAAACGACATTATAAAGTATTGTAAATATTTAGAAACAGCGTTGACAGATGGGAATTCATCCGATATAAACGCGCTTGACTTGGCAGACGAGATAGTAGCTGTTTTGGCTTTGCTAAACAAAAAAGAAAGTCCAGTTGAGATTTTAAAATTCATATCGAACCTGGATTTTGCTCCCAATCTTGGTATAGTCTTAAGAATATTGCTGACTCTCCCAATAAGTGTGGCAAGTGGAGAAAGGAGTTTCTCCAAATTAAAATTAATTAAAAATTTTTTACGCTCCACAACTACAGAGGATCGACTAAACGGCTTAACAACAAACAATAGCCGTCGAACATGACCTGGCTGAAAAAATTAATGTTAAAGAAATTATAAAACAATTTTCAGAATTAAAAGTGAGAAAAAAACACTTTTAATTTCAACTCTCGGATTAAATGTATTTTTAATAAGTAATAAAGTTTTAATATTTAGTGGTTTTATAATTTGTTTTACTTTTTTTTTAATATCTGTTCTAGATTTTATGATTATGCACCAGAAATGACTCTTTCCTTTTTTTCTGCGCAACCCTAATTTTAATTTAGTGCCAAAAACAAATAAATAAATTTGTATTTTTTTGCTAATCAAAACTTGAACATTACTGATGATTGCAAATTTTTTACTCGTTTTATTTTACCATTAATCGTGGAAAGGGTTTAGGTTATCTCTTTTAATTTTTGTTATAAAGGGGCGGCATTTTACCTCTTTGCCCGGGGCGGCGAAGCTGCTAGCGCCGGCCCTGCGATTTGCTTTTCAACGTATTCATGTACACCAGTGTTTCTCAACCTTTTAGTATTCACGACCCAATTTTCAATCATAATTTTCATCGCGCCCCCCTCCCCACCGCATACAATAAAATATATATAATAATAATGTATTTTGAGTATTTTGGCGCTAAACCTACAATACAACCTTAATTTTAAACTTTACAAATTACCAAGAATACCGAAATTTTATTGACATTTTGCAACACCGATCCTCAGCATTGAAAAAACAAGAATCCTATGCTATTTTATTGCTCTTGCGTCCCCCCATGTCGGGCATTCTCACGGTTTCGCGAGAAGTTTCGATTTGTCTGGAATTTGTCTGGTTAGCAAAAAATTAAACTAGGAGTGTGCGCAGATGTGAACAAATGTTTTCTCACAGGGAGAAGGAGAAAGTTCTATGACGCCAATTTCAATTCCAGACAATCTCATTCGAGTCGATCCTTCTATCGCTATTGAATCTATTCTGAATGTGTATATTATATATATTTTCGTGTAATTGCAATTCTCCGCATTAAATATTCACGGCAGCAGACTTATGCAGAATCATTGATAAATTTTTAAGCGGGCGTTAGACGATAGACAAGCATCAACAAGTACACAGATGAGCGTGGTTCCGAAAATAAAATCAAGAAAATATTCTCAAGAATACTAAAATTTTGGGTTCACTAGTACTGAAGTAAATGAAGAAGAAAGGCCCCTGTGTATCATTTGCTCAAAATTGTTGGCGGCAGACAGCATGAAACCTAATAAACTTAAACGACATTTGGAAACTCTTCATAGTGAGTACGTAAACAAACCCAGAGAATTCTTCAAATTAAAATAAAAATCATATGAAAAGCAAAAATCATTGCTTAAAAAAACTTTGTCTGTGAATGAAAAAGCTTTAATTGTCTCTTACAAAGTTTCATATAAAATAGCCAGATGTAAAAAGCCTCACACCATTGGTGAAGAGCTTATTTTGCCAGCCGCGATTGATATTGTAGAAATTATGTTTTGAGATAATTTTGCAAAACAAATACAGCTTCAAATGCTCTTTCAAATGACACTTTTGCCCGTCGAATTGCTGATATAGCTGAAGATGTAGAGTGTCAGCTTTTGTCGAAGTTGATTTACAAATTGTTTTCAATACAACTCGATAAGGCAACAGATAGTAATAAAGAGGCTCATTTCATTGCCTATGTTAGATTTTGTGATGATTTGTCAGTAGTAGAAGAATTCTTTTCTGCAAACCAATAGAACTCAAAGCAACAGCACTCGCTTCATTTGTTATCCTAAATGATTTTATGAACGAGGCAAACACAGAATGGAAAAATTGCGTTGGAATATGCACGGATGGTGTTCGTTCTATGTCAGGAAGATTCCAAAGTATTCAAGCACTTGTGAAACAAAAATCGCTACAGTACGTCTGGACACATTGCATGATCCACAGAGAAGCTTTGGCTTCGAAAGAAATGAGTCCTGGTTTGAATATTGTGTTAACTACTGTTGTAACCGTAGTAAATTATATAAAAATGAGACCCCTGAAATCAAGAATCTTTTCCGCACTTTGTAAAGACATGGGTGCAGTACATTCAGCGTTACTATTTTATTGCGAGGCAAGATGGTTATCACGAGGGAAATTTTTGCAACGTGTTTATGAATTAAGAGAAGAAATCGCCATTTTCCTAGAAGAGGAAAACAGACCGGAAGATGAGAATTTTCGCGATAGTTTATTTGTGCTGAAATTGAGCTACATGGTGGACATATTCGAGAAATTAAATAACTTGAATCTTCAACTGCAAGGAGCAAATACACATATATTGGATACGAGTGATAAAGTTAAGGCTTTTTGTAGGAAATTGGAATTGCGGAGCAGAAATTTAAAGCAAGAAAACTTAACAATGTTTGCAAATTTGAATGATTGTATTAAAACTTACAAGGCTGAAGAACAACATGTAAAAGTTGTTTTTGTAACCATTGAAAATCATTTAGCAATGCTAGCAAAGAATTTTAAAAAGTACTTTCTTGCTGACGACAAACTGATATCAAGTCACAAGTGGGTGAGGGATCCATTTCAAAGTACTCCCGAAGGACTCTCAATCGAAGAGGAAGAATCCTTCATAGACTTAACGGCAAGCGGTGAAACCAAAAGACAAATTAGTAATAAATCACTCTTTGAATTTTGGGCAGGAGTGAATGATGAGTTTTCTGCACTAAAAACAAGGGCATTTCGCATTCTACTACCATTTTCAAGATCTTACCTTTGTGAAACTGGATTTTCTGCGGTGGCTTCTTTGAAGACAAAATATAGATTTCAGCTAAATATAGGAAAAGAACTGAGAGTGTCTATTTCTAATATTAAACCCTCCTTCGAAAAACTTTGTTCTGAAAGACAGGCCCAAGTAAGTCACTTATAATTATTAAATTTGTTTTTAATTTAGTAAATTGTTTTAATTTATTAAGTTAATTATTAAACATGTCGAAATGTATTTTGTTTTGTATGTGTGTGAGTTCTTTCCTTTCAGTCACTTAATCAATTTTTGTAAATAACATTTTCTCTTGGATATGCTCGTGCCCCCCTAGGGGGGCGCGCTCCACAGGTTGAGAATCACTGATGTACACATATGTCCGTAAATAAAGGACAAAACAAAACACGGAAATCGAACGTAAAAGAAAAAATGCCTCCTACAGAAACATCATACACATGGTGAAATAATATATGCTGATTACAAAAAAACCAACGAGAAATAACACCAACGTTACGGTGGTGCAAGAGTGCTTCATTTGAGAATCTTTACTGGGCTCCAGAACAGATCTGTATGTTTTAATTGGAACCATAAGTCAAATTTATCGAGAGATAATTCTCGAACAACATGGTATTTTGTTTGGGGTGCCATGAAAGCTGAATTTTTTTTATATAGATATATACGCCTGTTCACACCGTTCGAACATCAAAGGCTACCTTCAATCAGAAAATATCAATCCTATGAAATGGCTAGCATTCTCACCAAATTTGAATCCGATGCAGCATATGATTGGCATACTTGCTCGACGAATCACAACCCATCAACCACCTTCTACACCGGACCTTCGAAGAGCATTGGTTGCTGAGTGGAGATCTCTGCTCCAAGTACAGTTCGATAATGTGATCCTCAGCATGCCTCGGTGTTGTACGGACTGTATTTCCTCGTATAGGAAAAACATACGATGTATTAACAATCACACCGACAAGGTACTGTTCAGTTGTTATACGGGTGATATGTGGTGTAAGTGCTCCAGGGAGCTATAACTGTGGTTTGTATGCCTGGTACCATGCATACACCATTTCTTTTGTTGTTTCTCATTTGTTTAATACATGGGTTTTATGAATAAATTACATTTGTTTTGTTTCTGCACATTTAGTTTCCGGTTTTGTCATTATCTTTAATTTATGGACATGTATGTAAAATAAAAAGCGGCAGTAATACCTACATAATTATTATTTTAGATAAAGAAATAAATTGCATAGCAGGCTTTCCATACAGAAACTCAATTTCAAAGTTCCTGTTTGCTTAAAACTTAGTGAAATAACTTTGTAAGAATATATAAATATTTATATATATATATACCAGCAAGTTTCTAACTTTGATAGAGCTCAGACTACAGCCTACTGAAGTTGTGGTATATATTATTGCAGTTACGATTTTCGCTCGGAAACTTTTCTTGATTCAAGAACGCAGGTATGTGGTTCTTTCCCTCTTTTTAAAATTGTCATTTATACGCAACCATTGTATTAGAGAAAAACATTCGCACAGTATCGAATCTCCTCCTCTTCCTACATTCACACAATAAAGATATTTATTGCGAGTTTCTTCGATTTCTGAAAAAGTGCGGTTTTTGTTCATCGCAAGATACATGTTAGTTTACGTTTTTCCTAATACTGTGCAGATAGGAAATGCGCGGGTACACGAATGAAAAGAGTTGTGACTTCAAAATTAATTAACTTCGTAACCTAAAATTAATTTTCAAACGATCAACATTTCATTTGATTTATTTCTAATTGATTTTTAAGTGAGACCTCATATTATGGTGGATTGAACAAAACTAAATAAATACTAAATATCCGTAATATATAGTAAACATAAATAACGCTATTTTTCAAAATCATTATTTCCTTTTCTCCCAATGAACACGTTTCTTATTGGAAACTAAAGGCCGCAAAAGATGATGAATTTGGCAAGACATAAAGTAAAAATCTCTCTTGTTAACACATCTAAATATATGAAAAAAGAATTAAATATCGTAAAATTATATTTATGTTTCATCTATCAAACGTAGTTAATAGAATTCGAACAATTTTCTAATATTTATTTTATCTAATGGAAGAATCTATTGTCAAGCCAAATTCATTACCAAAATGATTCTTGTGTAATAGATGATGTAAAAATTTTAATAAAGATTTAGCAATTTAGTTAATAATGTAGTTCATAAAATAAGTAGTTGATTACACCTCAGCGTCACTTTTAAAAATTTGAAATGAACAGGTACAAAGCGAATCGAATGATCGACATCGGTTGAAAAAATAATGTATTTGTCAATTATATTTTTTTAAATGTACTGACGATAATCGAAAATGCTGCCCCAAGAATGTCAAAATATATCAGAAATCAAATCTATTTCAAATATTGTAGACGATTTAAGATTACAAATAATTAAAAGTTATAACCTCTGAAGTCAGAAATATTGTAAAATAATTAATGAGTGTCCCTTTTCTTGACGACACATCCTTTGAATGTATTGTTGCGAAAATGGCACAGCCGATACCTTCTTCATAAGTTGATCTAGTGAACCTAATATTCCGGGATAGTCACTTTCATCTAGGAGGTTAAATGTGTTCAGTAGGTGATAGGCCTCGTAAACAAGTAAGCCTGGGAAGGAAATCGATTTGATGATATAAAAAGGATTCTCAGACATTGTGTGTAACGCGTGAGGGATAAAATGTCATCCAAGGTATCCTGACACAAATGGAGAAACTACTCTCTTCATAATAAATTAATCAATTCTTTCTCCGAAAATTATATATTTTTTCTTTTCATCAAATATGCTTCATATAATGGAACAACTTAATGTTATATCAGGCACTAAATGGCTTGAAGTTATCACATGGTGATTTCAGATCAGGAAAATAATATAATTTGGTCGGCTAAAGAGGAGCCTTAGATATGACGTATAATTTATCAGAGCACAATATGTTTTTGAAATGTGGTCACGGGCAAGACATTGAAAATATTGAATGAGAACAATACATAGAGATATAGTGCAAGTTATCAAATATTTTATATTATTGTATTATACGTAAGGCAGATGTTATTACTAAAAAATAATATCAAAAATTATTCATATACTATGTGAAAATATCATAATTTTAAAAGCAATATCTTTATTCAATTGTTAATGCAAATTTAATAAAAAGTAGGAATTAACGTTACTTATAATTTTCATTATTAAGACTGGAGACTATCATGACGCAAAATTTTGTATCGCTTTTAATTTTAAAAAAAGCTTCATTCAATTAAATAGATCGAATATCAAAGAAACTCATCTTTAAAAGTGTTTTTTAGTTAATGGTGAAATAAAATAAACTTTTAAAAGATTCAATTATATCTAACATAATTTGTAAAAGCTTGACTTGGTTTGGCTTTTTCATTCTAACATCATTATATAATTTCTCTCTCTCTCACACACACACACATATAGTAAGCTAGAGGAAAGTAAAATATAAACTACAAAGACTAGGCACAAACAGCTTCTAATGAAAAAAATCTTTGGGTGAGATCGATTAACGAATAAAATCTGTTACAAGACTATGTTTGCTATCCGAATTCTTGGTTAACAGATCATCGATTTACCATAGATTTTTAATGAAATTTATTAATTCGTTCTAGAGAACTTAAAAATTAAATTCAAAAAATAGAATGTATAATTCCTTTGTAAGTACAAAAAATAATGCAAACAAATAATCAGTCCTTTTCGCTTATGAGGAGTTAAGACCAATGAACGAGAGGGGGGGGGGGAGTGGCTCTCAAAATGAAATCTGTTTTGGTTTTGAATGAAATTGAAATCCAAACTGATGATCTACTTTGGCTATGATTATTTTATTAGTAGAAAAAAAATTTTTTCCAACATAAAGCTTTGAAGTAAGGCAAATAGTATAATTCAAGAAAAATGAAAAAACGATTTTTAGTTCGTTGATTTTGGTAAATATGTTACCTGCATACTGTGCTCCGAAAGGTGTTCCTTATTACGTTATAGGTGTTCCTAATACGTTTTAGTTCATTATCCAATATGTGTTCATTGTCCGATTTGTTTACAGTCCAAACTGTTCGTTAACCGATCACCCATCGTATTATTTGATGATTATAGGTTTGTATAAAATATCATTTATATAATTACAGACATTTTTAAATAACTAATTATAGCTCTTTTAACTTTACTTGTATTTGATAAATATATTTGTGTTCCCATTAGAAATTACTCTTCATCAGAAATTGACATTGTTAATTGCATCAAATTACACAATACATATGTATGGCAAAATCAAGGATAAAAATAAAGTAAAATTTGAGAAAAGTAATAGTCCTAATTATTAACTCTTTAAAATATTAGATGTAAGAAAATATATCAATGCTAAATATCATCATCAAAATAGAAAAATGTTGAATTCAGAAGAAGTGTTCGAATGAAATGAATACTTTTATCATGTTGGTAACATTAATATAAATATTAATAAAAATAAAAATGATGCAATATTATTAATATCACTCAATTAAAATTACAGAGCTTTGGAAGTTTTCATGCAGCGAATGTAGCTTTTATTATATTCTTCACCACAATCTGTGCAAAGAGGTCTTTGATCAATCAAATCTATGGAATTTCCAATTTAAACTTTTGCCAATCTTTAAATACTTTTGACACCTAGTAATGATAATCTAACAGCCGGAATCGATTGTAACACTTCTAGCATTAGGCACATATTATTACCTTTCAATATAACTGTTTACAAATAGTAAACTACATTCACATGTCACAAGGTAGTAAACCCGAAAGAAGGTTTTAGTATCTATTCTGAATGTGCAACATCACCTTTCGTTAGCTCTTCAACAATGGCTGAAATCAAATTCAGTATCTTAAACTTTGAAGAGTGCAGTGCTAAACATTAGGATATGGTGAGATGCAAATCTTGAATATTTCTAACACCACGTAATGGAGAATTGAACCCCTGATCTTCCATTCCAAATAGCACGATCCTACCACTAATTTCCAAGTACTTCAACCCAGTTCAACATGGTTAGGCTAAGAACCGAAGACCGTTATAAGGCTTATAAGCATAAGTCACGTATTGTCTTCAGGGTAAATTTTTCACAAATAGTCGCAGTACCATGTATCAAAAAAGAAGAAATTCAGGTAACTTCCAAGCACCAACTGTGCATGCAAAAAGTAGAAATGCAACAATCCATCTCTTATTGTTCAATAATGGCTGGGGTTGAACTCGGTATCTTCTAAAACGAAGAGAGATATCCTACTACTAGACCACGGTGAAAATTTTTAATACTTTATCACCACGTAATTGACAACTTAAAAATTGACATCTGCTGTAAAGCTTTTTAATACCTACAGTAGATTATAATTTTCCAAGAGAACTTTTCATAGATAGTGAGAGGCATTTATGTGTCTCAAGATAGAAAAATCGGAAAGACTCCAAGCACATATCCTGACAGATGTTCAGCTGAAAATCGAATTTCAAAACCCATATTCCATTGTTCAGTGTCCAGTTGTAGCTGGGATAGAAATTAGAATCTTCTACACCAAAATGTTTCGAATGTAAATAAGATTAAATCTAGGAATTATGTTAAATAGAATAAATAATTACAATCTTCAAATACAAATATAAGAATTTTCACAGTACATAATAAAAGTATTTATTTCTATTTGACAATTGTGTCTCATTTCCACCGATTTCCTATATCTATCAATTGTATTGATTGTTTCGCTATCTATAATACTGATTATTTATGTTCAAAAACTGAAGGGTATTTAATTTGATCCAGTTTTTCATACAGTGCGATGATCTTTTTAATTTGCCAGGAAATTTCGTTTGGAGAACCATTTCTTTTCATTATCTATGATTTATAATATTCGTTTGAAGTGAATTAGCTGTTAATTAATAGGATAAAATATCTTAAAGCAACTGTATGGATATGGCTCAACTTTTAGAAGCTATTTTCCAATTAAGAATTGCTTAAGAGTGGAGTGTTGTAGATGGATGACTTAGCCAGAGTGTAGCAGAAAAGTGTGGGACTCGCTGAAATAATTTCAAACCCACGTTTGTTCCCAGAAATGTTTTTTTTAACTTTAGTTGAACATTTAATTGATATTTGGAAAACCAAAATAGACATACTAAATTTAGAGATAATCTAAATTTAAATTTTTTGAGGTTAAAAATACCCAAGGACTTTAAAAACCTTTGTCACTGTTATTGATCACCTTATTCTTATTAGAAGAACAACATAGCTCTAAAATCAAAATTTCATTAATTTTTCAGCAAAAAGCATACTTTAAATCCGAAAATTTTAATTACTCTTCTATTGATATAACATAAATATAAATTTTCATTCGATTTTATTATTGCTTGAGTACAATGTTACATTTAAATGTTCTTTAAAAATAATGTGTCAATTAAACAAATATATAATTTATAACCTAACAGATTACTTTAAAAATGATTAAAAATAAAGCATTCAATAATATGCTGATGCACTACTATATCAAACATCAAATTTTTTTACCTTGCTATTGTAACTGCTAAGCATATCATCCATTGTTCCAACAATAATGTTGTTGTTAACTCTTTGAAGACCAGTACATTGCGATTTAAGTTTTACACAAAACCGAGCTGCTTTATAACCCCTAATTTATAATGAATATTAACACAATTACTATAAATTTAATTAAATATTGAAACACTATTCACAAAAAAAATTCAAAACAGATATTTGAAGAAAAAGATTCTTAAAGTAAACTTGAACAATAATATAAGAGCATCAGGGTTACAATTATTTTATTAAATCATTTTGTAAGAAATAAAATCAATAAACAATTTCACAATTCTATTTCAAAATCCATATGTTATAATATACTTCTCTACTAATTTATATGTTTAAATAGATTACAACAAAAACTTAAACCATACATTATATTTATATCATTGTAACTTTTTGATTTGGGAAGGTTCACTAATTCTTCACTTATATTAAACGCTATTATTTGCATTAAAGAAAAAGTAAAAATAATAATATTACATGACACAAAATTTAATATCATTTCTTTTTTTTAAATAAAAAAAATTAGTTTTGTTATTGATACAGTGAAATTACACAAGCTGTAAAATAACTACCTGACAATAAAAAAACAAATTAGACCCATGAACAGAAAGAGGAAAAAAACTGTTTGAAACTATAGTAACAAACAATAAGTAATGTGTAATATGACACGATAGACTTAATTAAATTATGCAATTTACTCAGTAATTTGTTGAGCTATAAAATGGAGGCAATACATTCAGCAGTAAGATTAGATAGACTCCAAGAATGTAAGGATTGTCTCCTGAGAGATAGCTATCTATTCTTGCTCTCTCTCTATATCCATCATTTGTCATAAATCGTCTGAGTAACAAGGCGATGGCAACCAATACAAACGACATCTAATCATGTCCCAAACAACTTTGCTATAATTATGACGTATGGTATAATTATCAAAGGGTATGGTATAATTATAAATGGTAGAAGCGTGCAGATTATTACAACACTAATTATTTCAGATATATATTTTTAAGTTTTACATTTCGTCACTACGTTTTGATAAAAAATTTTGGCACTTTGCTAAAGTAAATAAAGAAAAAGAACATTTAGTACATAATAATCTTATTTAATTGATTGTTTTAATTAAACATTTAAATCAATAATATTCAATATATTTGTTTTTTCTCAAGATTGTAGTACTTGACAAAACTACTTAACTCAAAAAAATTATTTCCTTGTTGAAAAGCTTTTTCTGTTGTATAAATTTCGATACTAAGTTACACTTGCTTAATTTTTGAGAATACAATTTTATAAGAATATTTAATTTACATGCCAATATAATATATATATTTCATTCACATTTTCTCTTTCTAACATTTTTTTTATTCAAATGTTTCAGATTTATTTAATAGTTTTTTCATTTAATGCTTTAAATGCATAATTTCAGAAAATAATTTTTTTTTTTTACTTAATTTTTAATGCAATTTAAAATTAACAATTCCACAGGCTCTTTCAAAACAATTTACATAATTAAATTATGATAGAAATTATTTAAAAAATATGATATAATTGCATTTTGTTAAAAAAAAATTAATATTATGTATGCCAATTTGAACTCCGAAAAATTTAGCTTAAGTAATAAATTAATTTAATAAATTAAATATTTCTTTATAGGCTAGACTAAATTCATTAAAAGTATTATATATGCACAAGATCCCAAATCATATTATTTATTTAAAGGCAAAGGTACGTAAAAATAGAAAATATTATTAAAATGATACTTACTGGTATGCTTACTTTCTTCAGTGTACATGCTAAATAAATTTGATATGAAATATTAAAACTAAATTATTGTTTAGCTTGATAATGAATCGAGAATTGTTTTAGGTAGTTCACAAATACATGGTTATTTACAATTCTGAAGTTAGTTTATTACATATAGAAATAAAATAATATGATGGTATTTTCAATATAATTTAAAATATCTAAATACAAATGTTTTTTAGCTCAATGATACTTTTTATGCTAATGTTTTATTTGTAATAAATATAATGTAGTAAATTAAAATTTTTATGCCATTGGATAAATATAACACTTGTTAGGTAATTTTTACATAATTAAAATTTCTAAATTAAAATGTATTGCCAGTATAGTATTTATAGTATTCAAAAAAAAATAATAAAATAAAATAAAAAATAAATACAAATTTAATAAAACCAAAAAAAAAAAAAAAATTCCAAACAAAAAAATTTAAGATTCATAGAAAAAAATAGAAGCATTTTTTTGCATGTGTAAAAATTTAATAAAAATATAATTATATGAATTCTTCCTTTTTATATTCCATAATTTGAAGTTATAATTCCTGCTAAAAAATAAATTTTAATTTTGTTCTTCCCTTTTTTAGAGTAAAAGGTAAAACTGAAGAACAATTCTCATATATTAAAGACTAAAAAGGTAAAAAACTTTAACATTTATTTTTCTTTTTGGTAACTTATTGAAACTATTTTAATGTATTCTTATTCATTTTGTTTTTCAAGCATGTCAAACGATGTTTTTACAAGCAATATCAAATATCTTTCATGAGCTTTTGATCATATTCAGATTAAGCTATGAGATGGTGAAAGTAAAATGACAAAAAACTCATCTTTAAATATAATTTTAATACTTTAAGCATTGTGGACATAACAATTATCTTGTTAAAGAACAATTAGTCATTCCATTAAAAAATTCGCATTCAGTAACATTTTACTTATGAAGAAATTTCTGTTAAAGCAATAGAACTAGTAAGTAACAGAACCTATAACACTATTTTACATAAGTTACAAGTTGTTCTACTATATATATCTTATTAGATTAAATATTTCTGAGATCAAACAAAAGTGTACATTCAGTGTGATTTTCTCATGAATTTCTTAAGAACAATTCTCATAGTATTTACTATGTAGGATAAATCTATACTTACAAAATCGATTTTTTATTGATAAATTACATTTAAGTATTTCAATTGTTTATAAATAAAACGAAAGCAAAGATTTACGATGGGCTTTTTACGGACTTTATATATAATAATCATAACTGAAAGTAGATTATATAATAATCATAACTGAAAGTAGATTATTTAAAACACTTTTTTACTTGAACAGAAAATTGTATTTTTGTTTATTCTTTTAAAGGCTCAATAATTTTTCTCTATAATTATTTTTTGCTGTATATTGTAATATAGATTTTGATGAAGGTAATAAATTTACTATTTCTTAAAAACACTTTTACTTGAATTGTTTCTTCTTTTCTTTTTCCTCAAATTTAGCAATGCATTTTGGTAAGCAATGCAACTTGTACTAAATGTAAAAGTTAATAACATATGATTTCCTTTATAAAAACCAATACTAAATATAAAAGTTAATGACATATGATTTCCTTTATAAAGACCAATAACATTGACTTGGCATTGCATCAAGTTAATTTACATACCAATAAAAATGAGCATATTTTGGATGATTATTTTTAAATACAATAATTTGATTACAAACTTGTTACACAGGATATGATTTTTAGTTAAGCAATTTCTTACTTTTAATATTAAACTTTTAGAAAATTACTATAATCTAATGGTAAGGATTACATTTTCTTTGAAATGGAAAATTCCTGGTTTGATCCAGACTGCTGTTGTACAATGGAAGGTGCATGTTTCCTTCCATTTATTCCATGCACATAAATTAAAAAAATTAAAATAAATACTTAAAAACTTTTTTTTTTTTTTTGAAAGCAAACACATTAGTCATTTAAGTGTCTTATAGCTCTACTTTAAGAGGTTTCTATTATTAAACTTTTATAATGTATGAAAATTTTTTGTAAGAATATGATGCATTGTTTTATTTGGATAATGACAGCTATAATTTTAATATTACAGAGTGAAAAATATGGGAAAAATAATTGTCCCAAATAATAAAATCCTATGTATGTAGATAAACTAAACATCAATGTATTACAAAAAATTGTAAAGGTTATTTCTTAAGGTCAGCACAATAACATTAAACTTATAAGTATTTAATAATATTTTTTTCTATTATATTAGATTGAATTTAATATGAATTATTTATTTTTTATGGTACTCTTGGAGTTGAGCATAAAATTATACAAACTTTTCTTGAAGAAATACAAAATATTGCTAATAAATTAATGAGAGTATCATTTTTTTGGCAAAGTTATTAAGATAATAGCAATTAATTAAAAATAAATATCAACTCATATCACAAGAAAGTACTAAATCATCATGATCAATCATAATTTAGGGACTTCCTACATTATTCCTTATACATACTATTCTTTAATTAATGATTTACTTACACATACTTGTTTAACTTTTTCTTCAAGAATACATATTGATCATAGGAGAACCCATTTTTTTTTCTTTAATGACAACATTTGCAAATATTTTTATGCTTAAATTTGTAAAACATTTACTATAGTATTTGTAAAAATTGAAGTACAGCTGTCACTTGAAAGATGGTGTGAGCACATATTTTTTTCAGAATAGACTGAAAAAAATAAGAGCCTAGTCCAGCTTAGAGGAAGATGAAATTATTAAAAAGGATATTTAAGCTTTTAGAGTTCTGAATACTGAGAACCAGTTAAATGGTTTACATATGACATTAAATATTATTTCTTATATATTATGTTTGTGCTACAAAAAAATGATGAAAATTTAATTAGCTAATAAAAAAGCTTCCTCATTCAGTAATTAGTAATGTGTTATTGTAAATTCAAATCTCCAAGTAGAATATGAAAACTCTTTAGTGACTTCAATAAAATTTACATTCTATTTTCAAATAAATGTACCTTAACCACAAAGATACATTTTGAATAACTATAAATAAAATGTCATTACATTATAATAGTGAAAATTAATTAAGAATAATCCAACTAATCTTTTATTTGTATTTATATAGTATAAATAATCTTTATTTAAGCATTTATAGTTAATACATAAAATTTATTAATTAATAAAAACAATAAATTTTATGAATACATCATTTTATTTTTATGAATGAATTCAAGAAATTAGAAATTATACTGCTAACTTAAAAATGACACAAAAAAAATTTTTTAGTGCATTGTAATAAAACTGATTTATTTATTTAATTTCAGAATTTAAACTTCTTTATGAAATAAATCAGAAATCAATCATAAAAATAAAAGAACTATAATCTAACCAATATAAATTTACCTTTTAATAATGTAAAGACAGCCATCACGACAAGCAACAATAATTCTATATTCGACATCAAATAAACCACTTACATCCATGAATACTGGCACACTAGGTATTGACATCTGAAAAAATTTTCATAAATATTAATCAAGTTTTTTATAACACATATTTATAAACTTTAATAAATTTAAATATCTTAAAATGTTTGAAATAAGTATTATTAGGTTCATTTTATAGCAATTTAGATTGAATTAATGATAAATTATTCAGAAAATAAGATTAATTAATAATGCAAATATATTTTGAAGAATTGTATAATTTTAAATATTTATAATTTATGTGAAATTTTATTAAATAACTATATGAAAATTTATATGATATTAAGTTCTTACAAAATTGTTATTATTTTTTTATGGAATAAAATGCTTGTTTAGTACTTCTGGAGTAAAAGAGCATTAAATATAATGTTAATAACATTAAAATATTTTTACAGTATTAACTATTTAATAATTTTATTAATTATTACTTAGATAAAATTTAAGTTATTTATCACATTATTAATAAATATAGAATATATATAAATAAAGAAATTTAGAAAATAATACATAAATTTTTTTTTTATTTAATCTGCAATAAAACTGCAATTAAATAAAAATTTAAATAAAAAATATTTTGTTAGAGAAAAGATGTAATTTTTTTTACTAAATTATTATTATGAAAAAGCTTATGCACACGCAACTATGAAAAGTAAAAGTAAAAATACATTTAAACTTCAAGAAATATAATGATATTGCGTAGTCAAGAAGTTGAAAACTTTTGCAAGGTTTCTGAACAATTACCACATAGTGCCATCTGACAAGATTTTTTCATGGGTAAAGTGTTTTATTCACAAATTGCAAAGCCAGAAAATGCCAAGCATTGCTTGAAAATTAAAAAATATGCATGCAAAAATATTAAAATGCAAAATATTTTTCCTAATTTTCAAGAATCAAGGAAGTGAAACAAACTACTTTCTTCAAAAAATGCATTCCTATCACTGAGCAAAAGGAGCCAGACAATAAAAAATGTAAAAAATAAATTATTTTTAATAAATATATTAAGTTAAATTTAGTGTATAAAACATAAATTTATAACTATAATTATTATATCAAAAACTCAGTGCTACTAAGTTCAGCTTTTCCTAAGTTTCAAGCATATTTTTAAAATTATAATTTCCCAATTCTATGAATGTAGATATCAAATAAAATAATTTTATTTAAAAATATTATTTCATTTTATGTCTGCTTTTCTTTGTAAAATATACATTTTTTGACAGTACATTATTCATTACTCTTAAAATGAATAATTTTTATGAATTTTGTATGTTTGTTATATTTATTTTATTTTTCATAACACCAAAATCAATCATTTTTAATTAACATTGCTTTTATTTTTAGATCAGGTCTACCATACATTTGTTAAGATATAATATTTAAAAGATATCAAAATTGGAATATATTTTGCTTTTTATTTAATCAACAATAAGTATTTTAATATTTGTAGTTATGAGATAGAAAGTATTTTAATATCGGTGGATATGCTTCATTTATTAATACTTATATATAAATATAATTATAATAATATATGTTAAACTTAAATGCTGTGTATTGAGTTCAGGCTGAGCCAAAAAAAATTGAATTTAAAGTTTGTAGTTATTAAAATTGCTAAAAATTCTACCTTAAATATAAATATTGATTTACATTACATTAAATATAAATTTTGATTTATATTATTGATTTACATTACATATTCCATAATTAGATGTTTCAATGATTTAAAAAAGATTCTTAATTTAATTGTATTTTTATACAAAAACGAATTGTGACAATTAAATTCTGTAAATTTTTTAAGGTAATTTAGAAAATACTGTTAAAGAAATTAAATATAAAATAAATATACTAAATTAAGAATACATAAAATCCCTCATTATTAATCAACTCTTTGCTTTTTGATTTTTAGAACTGGCTAAAGAATTTTCAAAAGAGCAAATTAAAAAAATAACTAGATAAATAGTAGTAATATTTAAAAAAAACTTTATTATTAAATAATATGAATTTCAATATCATGAAAAATGACTTTGAAATAAATTTAAAAAACAAGAGGATATAAAGTATAATTTATGTATTTTATAAATTTAAAATCTCAAATATTTTAAATTACATTTATGTATGAATGTATATAATAATTATTTTACTTTAAGTAAAACAGCTAAATGTAAACTTATTTTATTGAACAAGTTTTCACATTTTAACATAGTCAATGTGATGCAATTATAATTTTAAATAGACAATTTATATCATAAATTTAGAATAATAAGAAAAATCTAAGCTTTATTATTTACATTAATATATAACATATATGTGAAACCGTCTCAGATATTTATTAATAAGAAATTTCCAAAGACATTTATAATTGTAGGTCTATAAATGTGACTGAATATGTATACATATTTTTAGTATTAAATAAATAGTTTTCTTAGAAACAAACTAAAGGAATTACTGAATAAACAATATACCATTTTTAAAGTTTGTTTATTATCATTTAGAGTTTATTTGATATAAAAAATACACACTCACTGCAGATAAAATAGTAAAAGCATCAGGCTCTAAAACATATACATTTTGATTTTCAGTTCCAAGAACCAAACAACTAACTGCATCTTCTTCTGCCATACTTTTCTTCATTGAATTTAAACATGTAACAACTGTCTAGAAGATTAAAATAATAACAATAATAATATAAACATACAGAGAGACAACAAAATAAACGTTTGTCTAGATATCACAATGAACATGCAAATGGATTTCTAAGTATCATATAGCAACAGAAATTTGTTAACTTCATCAGGGGGTGCTGACCGTACTGGGACAAATGTACAGCTTTTCTGCAATAGCAAAGGGCAATCGTCAAAGTTATGACATTACACCTCAAAAACCTTACAAAACCACCTAATATAAAATTATAAATAACAAATAATCACCATATAAATATAAGTAATCATAAAATTTCAAATTAATACCACACGCGTACGAAAAATTAATTCCAAACCAAGTAAAACTGCATGTATAAATATTAAAAGTAACTAAGCAAACATCTGGAATATCCTAAAAGTTGAACATATTACAGTTAATTTTTAGATGGACAAATTTAGTACTATAGTTTTATAATATTTAAATATTACTGAAAAAGTTATAAAATCTAAAAATAATGTACTTAGATTATCAATAATCCTAAATCAATAATTGGTTTTGTCTTACACAAAATATAATATATCATCATTTGATTTTAAAGATTTTTTCTTAAATATTCCTGATAAATTTGGTTTTGTATTAAAGACAGACATAGAATATTGAAAAGATTTAAGTACAATTTGTATTTATAGTAATTATATTTATAATGGAGAAAAATTTTATATACAGATAAATGAAATTCCCCAAAGTTCAAAATTCTCAAATCTTCTGATTAATTTATTTTGCAGTATTTTTTAAAAATCTTTTTTATGTAGATGTCATATAGGTTGTTTTAAATATGTAGATAACTTTATATCTAATATAAAGTTATTTACATAATTATAATATTCAATTTCCCAAATTTTAAAGAAACTGTTAAAAATATAAATCTTGATATATTAAAGATAATTAAAATAAGTGATAATAATACAAAACCTAAATTTTTAGATATTTTATTGAAGTTATAACATTTATTGTACTGATATAAATGATAAAATTAATGAATTTAATTTTAGAGCTAAAGAATCATTTATTGTAATTTGAATATTTTAATTAAAATTTATTAAAATGTATTTTTTGATTAATTAGGTAGAATATATAAAATTTGTCATAATTTTTGTATTTGCATATTATTTCACCAACCATTTCAATGAAAAAAATATGTTACAAAATATTAGAACCAGATATTACGATTTAGTGATAGCATGAGCTAATCCATTCCGTAAGCTGATATCTTGTATTTCTCAGCCTTAGTTCAAGCAAGTTTTAAATTTATATGTTGTTTCTTATAATCATGCCAATATTAAAATTACAATATAAATTTTTTAAAAAAAATTGACTATTTGTTTCAGGGAAAACACAACTTAACTGCTGTTCTTACCTCACATTTTGAAAAAATAATGCTTAAAATTTAAGATCTGGTATACACTTTTCGAAAAAGATGTGAAATTTTTTTACATCAATGACATAATATTTAGCAACAAAATTTTTTGCAGAAATGGTTGACGAGATGATACATAAGTAGTATAGTTTTAAAATATTAGAAAACAAGTTAAATATTTAAACATATATATACTAATAAAGAATAAAGTGGCGATAAACTCTATCAAACTCTATTTAGCAAGATTACTTATAAGGGTGAAATAAGGCATAATTATTAACTACAGAAGAATTGTCCAAGACTTTAAAGTCATATAAACTTGAAATGCTATTTAGTGTTTGCACTTAGTTGGATTCAGTATTTATATATTGAATTAATTTTCATACTTGTTTGGCAATATTAATTTGGTGTTTTATGTTTACTTGTAATTATGTGCTGATTATTTGCTATCTTCAATTTTGCATTTCATAATTTTGTATAGTCTTGGGTGCATTGGCATAAATCTGACAAATATTCTTTGCCATGGCATAAATGCTATAATTTTCAGCCAGTGTAGCCAAATTTCCCTGATAGAACTAACCATGTTGGTACTTAATTCCATTTGTATGTTCATTTTGATCTCTATATAAAATTAGATTTTTAATGTCTTTTGTATCTAATAATATTGAAATTCTTATCAATGTGAACATCAATGCCTTTTAATATTAGAAATACGAATATTAAAAGCCATTAATGCTCATAATTGTCTTTTAATAATTGTATTATTACTGTATACTTTAAATTCCATGATTTTGGTTTTTGTATATATTTACCAACAATTATTTTTGTATATATTTACCAACTATACTTATACCTTTCTGCGCTTTGAAAGACATCTCTTACTGAGCTCTATTGGGAAGCTAGAGACATGTTGGATTAATAGACTCTGTTGCAGTATCTTTTTTGTGTTATTGTTCTATTCTTTTTATATTTTTCACTGTAACTGTCTACAATCTGCTATTGGAAATAAAAAAAACTTTTACCTTTCTTTGCATAAAGTAAGTTCTAAACTTTTTCTATATTTATGTTTTGATTATTTATCAATTTAATTCTGTGATATTTGTAATATTTCTACTTTTACTTTGCTACATATAATTTGTTAGTATAATAAATAAAAATTTAAAATTTTTTAATTAAAAATGTTATAATTAATACTTAATAATTTAAATGCCCAATGAAACCACATATATTTTCTCCAATTTCTTTTGACAGTTAAACTATTTATAGAAAATAAAGAAGACTATTTCGACAGTTAACTAGTTTGCAAAATCGATCTAATAGTTAACTAGTTTGCTAACTGAGGAAGTAAAACTTTGCAAATTCTTTTTTTGACAATTTTAAATTTACATTTATCTATATAATTTACACTTTGAAAACTTGAGAATATACATATATATACAATATAATTTATAAAATCAAGATAGTTTTTAAATAGTCATTCACCTGTTTTTTCAAAGGAAATTGTTTGTGTAGTTGAAAAAATTCTTGTAATTCTTCTTGTTCAAGCATTAGGAATCTATATAAATAAATCAAAAAATAATTAAAAACTATGAAAATTTCTTGAAAAATTCATATTTACTTAAGAATATAATTTTAAAAGCATACAACTTCTGCTTCCTATTTTACTATATTTCTTTATTTATTTAGTATTTAACAAGAGGAAAAAAATATTTCCACAACTTAAAAGAATAACTATCCAGTTGTTTGAAACATGAATTTCTTTTTTAATTTATCATAGACCTTTTTTTCGCTCTATGAAAAACAGTAATACAAATTTTAAAATAGAAAAATGAATATCTTAAAATATAATTTAGACAACTTGTGCATGCCATTTTACCTTAACTACTGAAATGGAAATTTATTTAATGATAAACTAACAGGGAAAAGAAGCTTCATATAGTTAAAACACTGTGCGTTAAATAATTTTCAATTTGTGTCAAATATTCAATCATCAAGTCACTGAGTCTCTGATATTTTTTAAACAAAAAAATCATTTTAATTAAAAATAAAAGTTATTTTTTAAATCAAAGAATCATACATTTCTCAAATAAAAATATTTCTTACATTACTACTGTATATTTGATTTTCTTCAGCATATCAAAAGATCCAGACAACATTAACAACTTTTATCAACATTTACTATATATAGAATAATTCACATGTTTCTTTAAGCTATTTCAACATCAATCATTTTTCATAGCAATGTCAGTAAAATTAAAATTTTTAATTATTTTTAACATTAACTGTATTTTTTATGAATTTGAAGCAAAGTGCATATTGCATTCAAATTTAACAAGGCAGGTATGCTTTCAATCATACCAATAACTAAGAAATTTACTAATTCAAATGTAGTAGTGGGATACACATTCTAAATTATCAATATGAATCATATTGTATCTCACAACAGCAGTTTGTTGAGGATGAATTGTGTATCTACCCTGAAGATAATATTCATTCATCTCAAACAAATGCTTGAATTTAATTATTTCACATAACTATTGTTTACAAATTCTAGAATTTTGCTACATTTGATATTATTATATTTTCTAATATATCATTGCTTTACATATCAGTGTTAATTATAGAAGGAAAAATAAAATTGATACATAAAATTCTTTCTAAATATTTTATTAATTTTAATTAATTAATTTTATTAATTCTAATTAATAAAATATTTAGAATGAAAAAATACCTAGAATATATTTTTATTGACAGAATGTTTAACACTTGCAAAAACACATTTTAATTTATAATGTAAATCACGAAGATAAAATTAATCTTTCAACCAGAAAACACAAATTAATTGTGTGTAAGTCAAACCAGAATTAAAAGAACATTATTTAGATCACTGTAAATTGATATAAAGCTTACACTTTTACAAGTGTAATGGTACTAGTTTCTAATTTGTTCAAGAATATACAATCTTTGATGCTTAATTGGTTATTTATTTTATTGATTTTTTTTTTTTTTTTTTTTTTTTTTTTTTTGCCATTATAATTTCATTACAATGTGTATATGATATGTGTATGAAAGTCATAATCCTACAATATTCTAACATTATAAACTACTGAAACTATATGAAAACTTTTGTAACATTACCATAATACAAATACAATAGATGTTAAAATACTTCCTAATAATTTATTAACAAATTTTTTATAAAACTATTATTTTTGTTACTGTTAGCTGTTTGATGATAAGTGTAAATCAATATATGGAAAATATTCTGTAGGTAATATAAATAGCAACACTTCATAACCAGAAATCATGATAAGAGCATTTACATATTAAACTGAAATTTTCATGTAGAAAATATACAGATTTATATAAATATAATTTCCTTTTGCTGTCTGATTGTCAACAATTTTATCTAGCATTAGTAACACAAGATGCTAAATCAATGAATAAAGCTCACCCTTGATTGAAATATTTTTTTGATTATGGGTTTAATGGCTTTCCAACTGTGTAAATATATTTTGCAAGAATGTGCATTCCTTTCATTATTTTAATTGTCTTCTCTTTTTTAAAAAAAAATTTTCTCTAGAAATACAAACCAAAAAGAAAAGCATTGAAGTTTGAGGTCTTTTACAAAAAATACAAAAACAAATAAGTTTGTTACAATAATTAAAAATAAAAGTTATTTTTCTTGAAAATGAAACATACCTTTGAGATCTTGCAGTTAAAAAAGATTCTCCAATTTCCGCTCTAAATGAGAATAAATAATTGTAATGTTTAATTATAGCGCTAAGGAGGATAGATAATAATATTAAGAATAAATAGTAATACAAGTTTTTTTATAAATATACTCTAACAATTAGGATCAATAGAGAAATATAATTTTTACTATAAAAAATTAATGCATTGCAGTATTACATAAAAAAATATCCAGATTTTAAAAAAATAAATAAAATTAAAAAGTTGCATAAATTTCAGACATGAATCATTTAAAGAATTATACTAGTGCTTATATAATAAAACCAGAAGATATATACTGCTATTACATCTCTCTACTATTAATATATCTGGAAAGATATATACAATTGAAATTAATAAAGATATTATTTACATCACTTCAAGTAATAAAAACTTATTTCCAATTAAAATGTTGAGTTTCATGTTGAAAAAAAATAAGTCATCAATGTTTTTCAAATTTAAATTGTTAAACTATTTTCATTTAGATATGAAATATATATATATATATATATATATATATATATATATA